>QXEO01000553.1:19102024-19396020 GCA_007115705.1 Dactylis glomerata
GCAAGAGCGAGGTCACGTTCTTTAGTGAGTTTAGAAATAATTTCATTACATGACTCCTCAATGGATTCAAGCTTCTCCTCAAGAGAAACCCGAAGCTCTTGTTCTTCCTCTGGAGCACATTTTAAATCATGGATATCATTGGCATACTCACGCTCAAGAGAAAACATTTTATCAATTTGTCCTTCCTTCATCTCAATGAGTTTCAGGCTCTCAATATCACAACTCATGATTTCAAAGAAGTTGGGCAAAACATTTTTATGGTTATGCAAAGCATCAAAGACCACCTTACCCTTCTTGTTTAAATACTCAATATAGTCTTCTTCATTTTCTTCATCCTCACCATTGTCCTCAACATCATTATGATTTGAAGACCTAGCCATAAGGCATATGTTGGAACCGTGAGAAGAAGAAGATGAAGAAATACTTGAAGCTCCATTCAAGACCTTGTCTTGGCCCAAAGACTCTTCGGTTTCCTCTATATGGTTAGCATCACAAATACTAGAGGAAATAGAAGCATTTGTATCATGGCAACAAGACAAAGCAAGCATATCATCATGAGATTTATTCAAGAAATTTACACATGATATGCAAGGACTATCAACACAAGCATGTAAAACATTTATGGGGCTACAAGTGTTTATGTCCAAAGATGAAGCATTGCAATGAGATAGAGATGAAGGATCATCAAAATTAAGCATACTATCACCATTGCAAGTTTCATCACCACTCACCATATCATTACCTTGTGTCTTGCCACAATTTGGTGAAGTGGATGAAAGTTCATTGCAGCCAGAAGCGGAAGGAATACAATCATCCTCAATAATCTTGGACACACCATATTTTTCTTGAAGCTTTGTCCATATCTCATGAGCGCTCCAAAAAGGCGTGATAGAGAAGGTAACTACATCGCTCAAAGCATTAACAATCACATGAGTAGCTTGAGCATTGAGATACAAGTTTCTCTCATCCTCTAAAGATAGATTTTGAGTATCCTTTGCAGGAGAAAAACCCGTATCTACAATTCTCTCCATAGTTGGGTCCATGACCCACAAATAATTAAGCATGTGAATTTTCCATGTATCATAATTTTTGCCATATAATATAAAAGTGTTAATATGCACTAATCCCCTAGCCGACATCTTTGCCCTCAAGGCGGTGAAGCCAAAAATGAGAGACTGGGCTCTAATACCAATTGAAAGGACACAGATGTCGCCTAGAGGGGGGGGGGGTGAATAGGCAATATCAAATTTTACGAATGGCTTGAACAAAAGCGGAATTAAACTAGCGTTTATTTTGTCAAGCACACAAGACCTAAATAAACTAGGCTCACCTATGTGCACCAACAACTTATGCTAAGCAATACAAGTGACAAGGTGATAGCAAGATATATGACTTCAAGCACAAAGGCTATCACAATGTAAAGTGCATAAGTAAAGAGCTCGGGTATAGGAATAACTGAGGCACACGGAGACGATGATGTATTCCCGAGTTCCTCCCTTGAAAGGGAGTACGTCTCGTTGGAGGGGTCTGGTATCGCCACAAAGGCCTAACCAACGCCACAAAGGCCTCACCCTATTCTCCGGTGTGAGCTTGCGCCACAAAGGCCTAGCTCACTCTTCCACTAAGGGGTTCCTCAAGGCGGAACCGGGCCTTTACACAAAGCTTGGGGCACGCATCCACAACTTAATTGGAGGCTCCCAAGAATAGCCACAAAGGCACCACAAAGCCACAAAGCCGTCTAGGGTTCCAAGAACCCAAGAGTAATAAGCTCACAAACTTTCACTTACTCGAATCTCCGGGGAGAACTCAAACCGATGCAACTTATGCAATGGTAAGAGCACACAAAGTGCTCAAATCCTTCTCACCCAAATTTCACCAAAGCAACTAATGCTATGGAGATATATGAGAAGAAGAACAAATGGAGGAAAACCACACAAGTCTCCAAGATCTAGATCCCAAGATGTTCCCCTCACTTAGAGGAGAGATTGATTGGTGGAGTTGTAGATCTAGATCTTCTCTTTCAAATCCCTCAACAAGATTTAAGAAATATGGGAGGGATAGAGAGTAATTGCAATTTCTTGAAGGTCAAAACAATGGAGGAGAGAGAGACAAGCAACCAACTCCAAGGAGGAAGAAGGAGAGGGGTATTTATACCCCCTCCCATAAAAAAGACCGTTACAGCATCCCAGGTCGGATTATCCGGCCAAAACTGGCCAAATAATCCGGGGGGCGGATTATCCGGCCAAAACTGGCCAAAAATCCGGCCCCCCATCTGATTGACGCCCACAAAAGTCCTAGCAGAAATTCGAGCTTGCAGAAATTGCAATACGAAAACGGTGATAACTTTTTCATCCGGACTCCGTTTTCGATGATCTTGGGCTCATTGGAATCACCACAACGAGCTCTACAACTTCATCCATAGAAACATCATAGTCCTAAAAAGGAGGATGAAACCAAATGATAAAATGTTTGACTTCTCTTTGAAGACAAATCGGTAAAACCTCCAAACATCAAAAACGCAATAAGAGTTTCATGCAAAATCCGTTTTTGATGAGCTAGAGCTTGTCATGGAAATAACCACAAGCTCTAAAACCTCACATGGATAAAACCCAAATGAGAACCAAGAAAGATGATGCCAAGTATGCAAAGGTTTGAGCTCTCTCTGAATGATACAATTAAGTTACTCACTCGAGAGCCCCTCTTGATAGTACGACAACCGATCCTATAACCCGGTCTCACAACTAACACCATGAGACCGGTAAGAAATAAACCCTAACACTATCATACCTTTGCCTTGAGCATTCCACTTGAGGTGGATAATGACGATCTTGATCTTCTCAAGTTGGACCACCTTTCTTGATTGAGCTTGCTTGGTGAAGTCTTGCGGATTGCTCCCCCATACTCTACTATGGAAGAGACTCTCTTTAAGCATATATTCACATATCCATGATCATAATATAGATGGCAAGCTTCAAGCATATGTTCTCTTCTAGTTGCTCATCTTGAACTTGCGCTTTGACTTGATCAATCCTCGAATCAATTCTTCTTTCTCCACAATGATGGTGTCTTGAGGATACACATGAGAGCTCACTCAATATTATTCTTCAAGACACACTTGATATAAGCTCAACTCCCTTAAGACCAATCTTTGGATCACTCCTTGAATAACACCTTGTTCAACACATAATCTTCTTCTTACAACCTTGACTCCAACAAATGGTCCAAGCATTGTCTATGGACAAGTCCTACACATATAACTCAATGCAACCATTAGTCCATAGGGATTGTCATTAATTACCAAAACCACACATGGGGCTCGATATGATCTTTCAATCATACTTTCACTAGTGGACACACTCCCAACAAAGTAACATAATTGAACCAATAGATGCTATCATCAATATGCAACTCAAAACAATTCTCCAATGGAAAATGAACACTAATCATGCGTAGGGCTACAAAGCACATCTCAAAGTCCGTATGTACCCAAATTAGATTGTCCCACACTATCACCGTGAACGCACTAGATGGTTCCAACAAACACCAACAATTCATAGAGACATTAACCAAAAAGACACACATAATGAGCACACTAGTCACCTTCCCATTATGATATGAGGTGTCTCCGGAGTTTACAATGATAAAGCATGGGAGTAGCATAATATCTGAATAATAACATCTACCAATTCAACTAGATACAAAGCTCACGATCACGTAAAGATCACATCATGGGAGAGAGAGGTGAACCACATAGCTACCGGTAGAGCCCTCAGCCCTGGGGGAGAACTACTCCCTCCTCATCATAGGAGATAGCAAGGTTGGTGGAGATGGCGGTGAGGTCGATGGAGACGGCGGAGACGGCGATGGAGACCGATGGAGATGGCTTCGGGGGCTCTTCCCCATCCCGGCAGGGTGCCGGAACAGAGCCTTCTGTCCTCCGAAATTTGTCTTCGACGGCGGCGGTGCTGCGGAACTGTTCTGGGAAAAACGCCGATTTTTTAGGGTTTTCCGTCGGGAGGCTTCTTATAGGCGAAGGGGCATCGTCAGAGGTGGACCAGGGTGGTCTCACCACAGGTGGGCGCGACCAGGGGCTGGGCTGCACCCCCTGGTGGTGAGGCCAGCCTCTGGCCCCCCTCCGGCTCCCGTTTGGTCCTCGTCCTTCATCTGGGAAAAATAGGAGTTCTAGAACTTGTTTCATCCAATTCCGAGAATATTTCCTGTGTAGCTTTTCTGAAACACAAAAATAGCAGAAAATAGGGAACTGACACTGTGTAATCTTGTTAGTAGGTTAGTTCCAGAAATCGCATAAAAACGCCACGAAGTATAACGAAACACAAGGCAAATGGTGTAAAAACAAGCATGGAGCATCAAAAATTATAGATATGTTTGAGACGTATCAGCATCCTCAAGCTTAACTCCTCCTCGTCCTCTAGTAGGTAAGTGATAACAAAAGAATAATTTTTTAGGTGACATGCACCTACACAATCTTGATCAACTATGTAAGCGTTGTGTGCTAGGATCAAAAGAACTTAAAACATGGGCATGAAAGATATAGTCTTGATAGAAGCAACTTAGCAACCATGTTATAACATGAAAAAGAACACAAATGAAAGATCATGAAAATGAAACAATGAAAGTCAAACGTGTGTTCAAATCATAAGGAAAAACATACAAATGGTTTTCAGCTTGTCCCTCATGGAGTAGCAAAACATAAATGCATAGGACACCTTCAAGTTTAAGAGGGCGACTAGATACAAATAATTTGAGAACAAGTGAAACCAACAATATAAATCAATCAATGAAAACTTTGGGACAATGCACATTATACTCACAATGACAACTATGCTCTCTTAGACGGTGCATAAAGGTAGAAGGTGGAGACTCAACATAAAAGTAAAAAGAAAGGCCCTTCGCGGAGGGAAGCAGTGATTGCAAATTTTATAAACCTTCAAAAATTATGGTACTTACCGGCTTTGAGCTCTCATTGCCCCCATCATAGGCATCTTGAATGGTTAAAGTTAATGCGAATACACTTATGCTGCATATGCTTGACAAATCATAAGTTGAAAACCTCGTGTCCCATGAAATACGAATACCCAAACCTCATGCTACTCGACTTAGAGTCCCAAGCAAGCTCTTGTCATTGTAAATATATGTGTATCATCGAGAACCGCCAACGGGGTACCTCCGTGCCCGATGACATGGAACAAGCCCACATCAAAATGACAGGACAAACAGACAATGAACACCTCGGCATCTCTTTTATTTACCATTGGTATAGCTTTTTATTGTGAGATGTGTCATCGAATGTTCACTATAGGCATGCTGTGAATTTCCACCATGAATTATGCATGGCTTAGATTAGCAGCCCAGGCGTTTCCCTAACACATATAAAAACTCCATGATCCCGCAAGATTCCCAACTTATTTCACATCGCGAGTATCCATAAACAAAAGATCACGATATCAACTCAAATGAAAGAAAGTGCAATGTTGAAAGCTTGCCCCATGACAGCATGGCTGGTCTCATTTCCAACTTACAACTTGCAAGCATAACAACTCAACATAAGAGAGCCACAATGTCAAAATTTTAAAGCGAGAAAAGTAAAGTGTGCCATCAGGTTCGTGAGAGCTTTACTGACCAATTTTCGCATAACACCAAAAAGATTTAATTTGAAGGATAGATAAAAGCAAGTCAAATGTACTTTGGAATAGCAAATTTCTAATAGGTATGTATGGTGGACACTTTGGAACAACTTGGTTTTTAGGAGTTGGATGCACGAGTAGAGCTCATACTCAGTACAAAATGAGGGCTAGCAAAAGACTGGGAGCGACCAACTAAGAGAGCAATAACGGCCATAATCATGCATAGCGACAAAGCGACATTAAAAGAAGCATAAGATGGCATCAAAAGTCAAAAACTAAATGATCATAGAGGCAATGTCGACTTTGTATGAGTCAAACATGTGTGAGCATGCGCCAAGTTAACCCAAATAAAGCATCAAGGAGAAAACCAAAATAATGCTTCCAAATAATTAAAACAACGCATGATTTTTTTTAAAGGCTCATTAAGCAATCACAGTCATTTGAGACAAGTCATGCTACAGCAAAACCACTAAACATACTATCAAAAGGACAGCAAGCACGACATGCAAAAGCCTAGGCCGCAGTCTACACAAGCTCCTTCTTGTACCACTTTTTTGCATATTTTTTTTTCTCTTTTCCAACACCATTTGAACTTTTTATAAACAACTCTTTTGATGAAAACCAACATGGACCAGTGGTCAAAATACACCTTGATGCAAAGATAAAACAATATCTAAACAAAAATCAAGGCGAAAAACAAAAGCTAAACGCAGTAGCAGAAAAAGAGAACACTCGTTGAACGATAAGAGTGAAAACTAGAGTGTTCTTGGCAATGAAAAACGGAGTTCATCTCCCTCCAAAACAACATGATGTGATCAAACCGTTTATTGCAGCAAACAAAACAAAAGGAAAACTGAAAGCAAAAATAACTGACGCTCCAAGAAAAACACATAATGCATGAAGCAATAAAAATATAATGTGTTGAAAGGTGACCTGATTTTTGCCGATGAAGAAGGGGTGCCTCGGGGGCATCCCCAAGCTTTGACGCTTGTACTTCTTGGGTATTTCTTGGGGTGGCATGGGCATCCCCAAGCTTGAGCTTTTGTCCATTCTTCAACTCATCTCATCATTCTCCAATCCCTACACTTGAAAACTTCCTTCATACAAAACTAAACGCAATTCTATTAGCAACATTAGTGTAAGCATAACATTGAATCAACCCTTTTTGCTTCAGGTTTCAACTCAAAACCACCACATATAAAGTATATACTACTGTAGCAACTTCCCCAAAAGTTCTGTGATCAAAAGAACTAAAAAAGAAAGTGATAAAGCGGCAAACACAAATATTGGCAGAAATCTGTCAAAACAGAACAGCTGACAAAGGTTGAATTTTTAGAGGGTTTTCTGTTGCTCAAATCAAAAAGTGTTCAACTAATGAAAGTTTGGATATAACCTGGGGCATATGCACAAGAAATCGCAGGTCCAAAACATATACAGAGAATTTTCACAAATGTTTACGGTGCAGCACCAAAAACAGTTTTAGGACAACAACATCCCCAAATCTTACCTCACTCAAATTAGAGGCTTCTCTTGGCACAAAAACGAAATAAAAAGGATAAGGAGCGGTTATTACAGTAGTAATAACTTCCAAGACTCAAATAAAAGAAAAATTACTAAAAAGTAAAACATTGGGTTATCTCCCAAAAGTGCTTTTCTTTAACGCCTTTGAGCTAGGCGCAGTAATTTGCAAAGATGCTCATGTAGGCGCCATAAAAGAGCTTAAGGCAAAGGCGCTATGTAAGAACTTGAAGCAAGAGAGAGCATCAAAAATAAAATATGAAACACATTTAAATCTAAACCACATCCTATGAAAAATAATCTTGTAAAGAGACAAGTCATGAAAGCGCAAAGCAAAAAGCATAGGAAGGCAAAACAAGTACAACTTCAAGAGTTCCAACAAAAAGAGGGGAAACTCAATATTGTTGAGATCCATTAAACCATGTTTCCCTCTCTCATAATAAATTTCAGTAGCATCATGAATAGAACTAACAATATAACTATCATATAAAGCATCCCTATCATGAGCCACATGCATAAAAGAATTAATACTCCCCACATGAACAATCATAGTAGGAGCAGATTCAACAGAATAATTATTCTCATCACCATAATCATCAAAAACAGGAGGCATATTGTAATCATAACTAATTTTCTCCTCAAAAGTAGGTGAACTAAAAATATTATACCCATCATCATAACCATCATAAACTAGAGGCTTAGTATCATCACAAGCTAGAGGACAGTTATTTCGCAAAGCATATTCATCAAACATATCACCATAAGAGGGAACATGGATAGTACTAATGGTACAACAATTATTAACCTTAGAATTGGTACCAAAAAGATTTTCAATATCAAAAGTAGAGTGATTTTCCCAATCATGATCACTAACATAGGTAACAGGCATGGGAACATCATCCTAATCAAAATTATCATAATCTATAGCGGGATCATAATGCTTAGGGGAAAATACCATGTCCTCTCGCCTTTTACTCCTCTTCTTCTTCTTCATACTCTTCTTACTCTCTCCTTTAGGAGGGAGAGACTTGAAGGGCATCTCCTCCACATATCCTTTAGGAGGGAAAGGCATATTCTCCACATAATCTGGTTTACTGACAGAAACAACAAAAGAAACTTTGGAGGATTCCTCCTCTCTATTAATAAGATCGAAACATCTATTAGTCCTGTCATAGCTTGGCAAAACATCATGTTTTATAAGATTTTGTATGTAAGTATTTGCGAGGCAATCTTTAGCACAATAGAGATGACAACTACGAAGGGTACTATTAATATCAACATCTCTCATATCAACCAAAGAAATCTTTCTAGATATCTCTTCACACTCCAAAAAACAAAGTAAGCTCATCATGCTGGTTGAGAGTAATCTTGTCATCACAATACGAATTTGCGGTACTCATTCGATTAAATGAGCATTGAAAATTAAAGTGACCCGTTTTATCGCAAAGTTCACAAAGAAAAGGATAAAGCTCACAAACCTTTTCACCAAGCTCATCTAGAGCCCTGAGCCACATTCGGGTTTCTTAATTTGCGTGGTGGACACAATAATCTTCCTTGTTGTAACTTTGTTCACAAGGTCTATGTACTCCACAAAAATTAACATGCTTATAGGAAATAGGACTTTCAGAGATTTGAGCATGTTTATTGCAATCATCAACAATATCATTTTCTACGCAAGTGTCCTTAAAAGGTTCATGATACACATCCCCATTTCCTTTAGGAACATTAATATGGGAAGCAAAGGTTTTAAAGCAATCAATCATAATTTGAGGATCAAGACCATACTTAGCACTCAGCTCTTGAAAATCAGTAGTTTCAGCGAAAGACTTAATGCAATCAAACTCGTAATTCATACCTGATCCTTTACCTTTGTCGCTATCCCAACCTTCAATATTGTTTTGAATTGTTTCAAGCAGATCCCACTTAGTATCAACATCCTTGCTTGTGAAAGACCCATCAAAGCATGCATCTAGATAGTCCTTGTAATATCCTGAAAGCCTTGCATAAAAATTATTAATAACAATATTACGGGGAAGATCATGAATAGGACATTTGTGCATTAGTAACTTCAATCTTCCCCACGCTTGGGCAATGCTTTCTCCCTCATGCGGATGAAAATTATAAATGTAATTCCTATCTTTATAAACCTCACTAGAAGGATAGAATTTAGAATAAAAGAGAGGTACAATTTCCTCCCAGTTGACAGGTTGGCCATCCTTTAGCGTTTTATACCATTCCGCAGCTCTGCCCTTCAGTGATAAAGAAAATAGCTTCCTCTTAACTTGGTTCATTGAAATACCTGCACACTGGAACAACTCACATAATTCATGTATAAAGAGCAAATGATCACCAGGATGGACAGTTCCATCTCCTAAATAGCAGTTATCCATAGCACGTTTAACAATCTTTGTAGGTATTTTAAAAGGATGAGGAGCACAAGCATCATTAGAAACATCACATATGGGAGATAAAATATCATCAGAACAAACTTTCTCCACTAAAGCTGGGGAACTAAAAATATCATGCTTAACAAAACCAGCTTCCCCAAGCTTAGACTTTTCTATAGCATTAGCAATAACGGTATTCAAAGCATTCATACTAATAACATTGCTATGCGAAATAAGCTCCAAAGGTTTTTCAATTTTCTCTTCAAATCTAAACTCAGGAAAAAGACTAAAGAACTCTTTACTTTCCATTAAGCCTAACTAGTGAAAATAAAAACAAGAAACAAAAAGATATAATTGCAGAATCTAAAGGAAATAACTTCGAGCACTCACAAAGGAGGATGCGAGTACCTTTTACCTTACCTCCCCGGCAACGGCGCCAGAAAAGAGCTTGATGACTACGCACGCGTCTGTTCTTGTAGACAGTGTTGGGCCTCCAAGTGCAGAGGTTTGTAGAACAGCAGCAAGTTTCCCTTAAGTGGATCACCCAAGATTTATCGAACTCAGAGAGGAAGAGGTCAAAGCTATCCCTCTCAAACAACCCTGCAATTACGATACAGAAAGTCTCTTGTGTCCCCAACACACCCAATACACTTGTCAGATGTATAGGTGCACTAGTTCGGCGAAGAGATATTGAAATACAAGCGGTAGTGATGATTATAAGTAGTAAATGTAATCTGAAATAAATATCGCTGCAAGCAAACATATAACAAAACTGAAAGGAAACGGTGTGCAATGCTTGGAAACAAGGCCTAGGGATCATACTTTCACTAGTGGACACACTCCCAACAAAGTAACATAATTGAACCAATAGATACTATCATCAATATGCAACTCAAAACAATTCTCCAATGGAAAACGAACACTAATCATGCGTAGGGCTACGAAGCACTCGTCAAAGTCCGTATGTACCCAAACTAGATTGTCCCACACTATCACCGTGAACGCACTAGATGGTTCCAAAAAACACCAACAATTCATAGAGACATTAACCACATAATGAGCACACTAGTCACCTTCCCATTACGATACGAGGTGTCTCCGGAGTTTACAATGATAAAGCACGGGAGTAGCATAATATCTGAATAATAACATCTACCAATTCAACTAGATACAAAGCTCACGATCACGTAAAGATCACATCATGCGAGAGAGAGGTGAACCACATAGCTACCGGTAGAGCCCTCAGCCCCGGGGGAGAACTACTCCCTCCTCATCATAGGAGACATCAAGGTTGGTGGAGATGGCGGTGAGGTCAATGGAGACGGCGGAGACGGCGATGGAGACCGATGGAGATGGCTCCGGGGGCACTTCCCCATCCCGGCAGGGTGCCAAAATAGAGACTTCTGTCCCCCGAAATTTGTCTTCGACGGCGGCGGCGCTGCGGAACTGTTCTGGGAAAAACGCTGATTTTTTTAGGGTTTTCCGTCGGGAGGCTTCTTATAGGCGAAGGGGCATTGTCAGAGGTGGACCAGGGTGGTCTCACCACAGGTGGGCACGGCCAGGGGCTGGGCCACGCCCCCTGGTGGTGAGGCCAGCCTCTGGCCCCCCTTCGGCTCCTGTTTGGTCCTCGTCCTTCGTCTGGGAAAAATAGGAGTTCCAAAACTTGTTTTGTCCAATTCCGAGAATATTTCCTGTGTAGCTTTTCTGAAACACAAAAATAGCAGAAAACAGGGAACTGGCACTGTGGCATCTTGTTAGTAGGTTAGTTCCGGAAATTGCATAAAAATGCCACGAAGTGTAATAAAACACAAGGCAAATGGTGTAAAAACAAGCATGTAGCATAAAAAATTATAGATACGTTTGAGACGTATCACTTCTACCTTTCAGATGATCCTTGAATGCAGGTGGCATAATATCATCTGTCTCAGTCTTTGTCCAACCATGCTCTGCTGGCATTGGATTGAAAACATGCCTATAGCTCTTGAGATACATTTCTTTTAAAAAAATGGGAAAACAAAGTCCTCTGGATGCATCTGTGCCTTGTAAATAGCTGAGACAGCATGATTGCATGGCAAGCCAGACATTTGCCATTTTCTGCAAGAACAAGACCTTGTGGCAATGTTGACTTCATGTTTTACTTTGCCACTTTGTACCTGCCACAAATCAATGTCTGCCCTTTTTGGAATGCAGTTTCTAGAATATTTCTTCATGAGCTCTAGTTGCTCTGCATTGTAAGGAGTGATTTCCCATGTGGCTTTTGCAGCTCATTCCCTCTTTGCATCCCACCTCATCATGCACCTGTCACATATCCCTACCAGCATAGTAACTATAGGCTTGTTTCTCTCATCAAGTATGTATTTGTTGAAAACCTCACTGAGATTGTTCACAACCAAATCAGTTTGGCAATTTGTGTCCATGGCCCACCTTGCCCAAGTTTCTACTGGAATTTTACTCATCCATGCCCAAGCAAGCTCACTCTGCTTCTTCATTTCCTCCATAGCAGCATCAAAGCCATCTTTAGTGTAGGAGTATGCTGCATTATCCATGCACTTCTTGAGGTCCTCTCCCCTAAACCCTGCAGTCTAGCAATTTGCATATATATGCCTTAAGTAGAATCTTTGGGGTGCATTTGGAAACACAGTGCTAACTGCCTTCAGCAAGCCTTTCTGCCTGTCAGACATTATTGTGTACTGACCAAATTTCCCCTGATCCCCACCTAATGCCTCTTTTAGCTGCTCAAGAAACCATGTCCAATTCTTGGTGTCTTCCTTAGCAACCACAGCCCAGGCAATTGGATAAATATTATTGTTGCCATCCCTGCCAGTAGCTGCTAGAATTTGAGCTCTACTGGTGAGCTTGATGAAACAACCATCTAAGCCAATAAAAGGCCTACAACCCTCAAGATATCCAAGTCTAGCTGCATTGACACAATAAAACAATCCATGAAACCTTGGACTGTAAGAAATATCAACTGCCTCACCTCTCTTCATTGCTTCCTCTTGTTCTTCAGTTGGTCCAGTCACTGTGGTCACAATGCACCTTGAGCCAGGGTTTTTGTCAATGATAGTCTGCAGGTAATCCCTAATTCTGTAATACTATTTCTTGTGATCACCCATCACCATGACAATTGCCTTGGTGCTTGCCCTATAAGCCATCCTCTTGTGAACTTCCACTCCATAGTCCTTCTTTGCCTTGTCTTGAAATGTTGTGATGCAAGTGTTGATATTTGACTTGTACTCACTAACATATGCACTGCTTAAGAACTTTGAATTCACTCTGGTGCTAGCTGGCTCAGTTGGGTAAGTATGCTTCAAATGCAATTTCTTTATGCAAAATGTGGCCTCATTCTTTATCTTGGATGCTATAAAAAGGGCAGTCCCATTTGTTCTTCTCCTTCTCTTTACACCAGACAATAACCCTATCAGGTGAATTTCTGTGGTAGTGGAAGTTTCTTGTCTGAGATATGTGTAGCCTAGCAAGTGCTTGCCTAAATTGGTACACATCTTTGAAGCATAGTTTAACTGCAAACTGCTGCTCTGCATTCTACCTTGCTTCATCATACCAGACCCTCTGAACTGGCTTCTTGGCTCTACTTTTCCTGCCACTTAGTAACACAAAAGGTAGAGGCTCAAAGCCATCATCATCTTCTTGCTTTAGAAAGCCAAGATCTCCCTCATCATCAGAGGGAATCCACAGTGGCACATCATCTACTTGGACCTGACTGTGTGATCTTGTTGTTGGACCTGGCCTCTTCACTGGTTTCTTCACAGCTAATGCATGTACATTAACAGGTTCATCAGCTGGAATATCATATATGTCCTCCACATTTGTCTCTCCCTCCATATGCAGCAATGGATCCTTCTTTCTCCTTTTTCTGTCATGCTCTTCCTCTTCTTCTGTTTCTGATCCCTCCTCTTCTTCTGTTACTGAATCAGCCATATTTCCTCCCTCAAAGCACACACTCTCCTGTGTCTGAAACTGTTGTTGGTCATGATCAACTGGGCTTGGATACTGGTACTGCATTGGGGCTTCATCATCTGACACTAAATCAATGTTAAATGACTCTCTTCTCTTCACTGGAGACAAAATAATGGCTCTGTTCCTCCTGTCCTTCATCACTGTCAGCACAACCTTCTTAGAGCTTTCATATTTCCTAACCATTTCTTCTACTTTCAGATTACTGTCAATTAACTCTAAGCCTTTTAACCCTTCTCCTTCATTCTTCACATAGTATAAGGAGTCACACATACCATATCCTTCTTCCTCCAGAACAGATAACAGTTTCAGATACCTAATTTCTGAATGATGAATTCTTTTGTGAACAAATTTAGCTCCATCAAACTGAAAATAGAGCTCCCACACCTCTGATTCCTACCTAAATTGAGAATACATGCGAATTCAGGCTACATTGTTCTTAATTAGTCTACAGAGAGAGACTATCCCCAAATTCCAAACCCTAACACAGAAACTATCCCCAAATTCCAAGCCCTAACACAGAAATTACTTACCCATCGCCGTTGTAGAGGTAGTGGGTCATGGGATCATCGCAGGAGGTCCGGCCACCCGATGTCCACGTCTTCACCGACGCCGGTCGAGGTGGACTAGGCGCTGACACAAGCTGCGGCTCCGCCTCTGTGTCCATGCCCAGATCGAGGCCACCGCCAGACTGCTCAAGCACCATGTCCTCGGCGTCACTCTGTGTGCGCACGAATCGCCCTCCCCCGCTACCACCACCACCAGCTCTGCTTGTGCCGGGGTCGCCGGAGTAGCCGTCGCCGCCGTCTGTCGCCATTTCCTATCGAGAGCGCGAGAGAGAGTGTGAAGTGGAGACGGTAACTAACCGATACATTGCCCTAGCGAAACCCTAACGGGAACCAGCTCCCTCCATTCGCAGCTTGCCACGTCGGCCCTGACAAGGGGTCCCACCTATCGGAATAACTGTTAGCCGGCTTAAAATGGTGAATCAGTGCCGCGCGTCACAGCTCCACCCCAATAGTGGTATTTAAGTGTCAAAACGGTTCGATTTTGCGCTGAAGTGAGACAATGTGCGCAAATATGGTAGTTATGTGTCATTTTCTCGACCAGGAGGCACTTCATTCCTTCTCAGCGGTGGAAATTACAATCCGATCCTTACAATTTGCACAGAGGACCCTAATAAAATTTTGGAAAAGCCATCGAGTCTAGCTCCTTCTCCACCATCTCTGAGCTTCGCAGCATGGTCAACCACACAGCCCCCAGGGACGAGACCACTTGGGGCGGTGCAGCGGGAGCATACCATACCGAAGCGACAAGGCCTCCTTGGCATATCCGCCTGGAGGTTGCATATCACCTAGAAACGTCGTCCGAGAAAAGCCGTAGCCAACGGTCGAGGCTAAAGGGGTCACCCTTCGACCATTAGAGGCGACACAAAGGAGAGAACTGCCGCTAATTTCCTCCACAAAGATGATGCCTCGCTACTCCTCTATTGCAGATTCGCCGCATCATAGCACGACAGTGCGAGGCGAATCTTCTTTGCATCACCATGAAACCGAGGAGATAAGCTGCGTACCTTGACCACCATGGACGAGCCTGCGACCAACTTGAGATTTATTGATGGAGGTTCCAGCGCCGCCTCTGGCTTCAACCACCGGAGCACCGCGATGAGAACAGCCACCAGTAGCAAGATCTGGATCTAGCTCGGAGGATCCAGCTCCCACCTCCTGTCATGAAGCCGAAGTACGATAGCTCACCGAGACCCACTACTCCTACACCTACTAGATGTAATATGTACAACATTAGATCCGGCGCCTCTCCTATTCCATCTCCGGCCAGCTACTTCGGCGGGAGGGACATCGTGCCCAGTCGACGGTGGCTGACTCTCAAGGAGGTGGAGAGGGGAGACTTCGGGAGAAGAAGGGAAGAGTACTTGAAGTTCTAGATTTTTTTTCACAATTACTAACATAGGGGTAAACCACATTTTTAGTGAAGTACAAATATCTACCATATGTAAAAAAATAAAGCCTAAAAGAAAGGAGCAAATAGTCTAGTCTTTAAACTCTTTCTTCTTTAAAAACATAATCTTGTATTTTCCTGAAGGCATTGGCAAAACACTAACAGAGATCAGACCACATATATGTAAAAATACCAACGAGAGTTCTCCCATAAGTTTGAACCGCAATGTCATGGCAACGTGCACAAGCAAACAACAAAGTAATAGGACAACAACAACAACAATGGTAGCAGCACCAGTATTTTAAGAAAAAGCTATCTAATCATTGTTGTTGGGAGCCGAGAGCGAATCAACATTGTCAAATGCGTAACGGTCGGGACAAATATTGTGAGGACAATACTCTTGAGGCAAACATGATAAAAAGTCACAAATAAATCGGCCAAGCAAGAGCAAGATTTAAGAATTCAATATTTCAACTCACATTGACGCTGGAAAAAAGATCTCGGCATCAAATGAAGAACCAAAAATCACTTATTAGAGATGATGCTATGTACATTGATGCAAAGAACAAAAACAATACGACTAACAAAACATCTAGTATATTAAAAACACTACTTCTACTTTTTATTAAAAACTTTACTTGTAGTTCGTATTTGTCACCTCTCCTGATGCCTGTAAGGTCAACCAGAGGAGGGGGAACCGGCGTAAGGTAGAGGCGGCCAAGGCTTTCTTAGGCTTTGTTTACTTCTATTGTATTTGAGAGGATGGGAGGGGATTATTTCGTATCTGGAAAATTCTCGATAGGTTGTTTACTAGTCCGAGTTTAGAGAGGATAATCACGAATTATTCCCATAAATCCCCTCCATACTAATATATTTTTGGCTATATTAAAACTCTATACCATGATAGAGTATTTTTTGGAAAGAGTATTTATGAAGATTGGAGGATATTGGGTGAACATCAGATATCCAATTATCTCTATATTTATTGAGGAGGAAAATACCAGTGAAATAAACAAGGCCTTAAGAGAGTTGGCGGCTTCTTGTGGGATTAGCTGGATAGTATTAGTTGGCTAATATACTCCATTAAAAAGAAGAAAATCCTTTCAAAAAAAAGTTGGCTAAGATACAGTTAGTAGTACTAATGGTATAACCGTACAACATTATCTTTGGACGAACTTGCCGTTCGGGCGGAATCAAAATATTTATGGCACTTTGCCGTTCGGGCGGAGTAGTAGTAGCTGCTTTTGGTTTGGTGTAGGTTGCTGCGGCCAGCACTCCCTCTCGGCTAGCGTGGCCATCGTGAACGAACTTTTCCATGGGCCCGCCAGGAGGGATCGAGAGTAGGATAATGCCCACATGACACGATCCTGCTTTAACAACCTTCCTAATTTTGCCCCGAGACGTGCAGATGTGCGGGTTCCCGTTTTATCGTGCCAGGAAAAACGTCGAAATTTCCTATGGAGCCTACGTTTGCCCACAGTGTGACATTGTGTCATCATCACTGGATCGATTTAAGTACTGCCTGCCTGTTGCCGTGTGCAACTACCTCAGAGGAGTCCACTAGGAAACTCAATCCTCAAAGGGGTGATATGGTAAATAATGTATCTCTGTTTGCAATTTGTTTGGATGCAACCATGTTAAATGGAGTACTACGTTAAAGATTTGCTAGTTTATTTTAGAATTTATTTTAGAATTATTAAAAACAGCTCATGTATCTCTACCATATGCAATTTATTGCTATAAATATACGTGGTATTAATTGTTAAAAAATTAAAAAAATGAAGTATCACATTGGGAATATCAAACTTAGTAGGAGGAAAATAAAATACTCCCTCCGATCGGAAATAACTGTCGGTGACCTAGTACAAATTCTATACTAAGTTAGTACAAAATCACCGACAGTTATTTCCGACCGGAGAGAATAAGAAAGAAGTTGTTGTGGCTTTACAAGGCTTATAGTTGAAATTTTCGAGCCTTTTGCCCATGGCAAGCTCCGCCACTGACCGCATGACTTGCTATCTGAAAAAAAAAAGCCCTCTGAAATATGGAATCCCCTGCAGTTATCAGCTGCAAAGAAATCAAACATGTCACGCGGCATGTGCAGGTTGGAGGATTAGAACGCTTCAACCATGTGTATATCATACTTCCATGTTCCCACCAGCAAACCAACATAATACGCTAAAGCAGTTGGAATACAATGTACAGTTTGTAATGGAAAATGATGACGCGGTAAGGATAGATCCATTTCTCTGTTCTTTGACCATTTTGTCCCTGACACCATAATTGTAGGCTCATATCTTCCTTTGGTAGTACTAGAACACTCTCGAAAAGAACACGCTCGTTAAGGTGTGTTATATCTAGCCGCAGTACGAAAAATGAGTCGATGTGGTTATCTTGTTGCTTCCGTCCAGTGATTAAGTTCAGGAGAGGACACCAAAATCGTAGGTTGTTAATTTGAAGACACCAATTAGAAAAGAAATGGACATGTGCTACACAAATAAGCCTAGCGTATTTGCCAAAAGAAACTTGGATTTCTCACTCCCTATTTTTGGAACAAAGCACAAGTTTTTCATGTTTATATTATTATTTTAAAAGGACAAAGTAGAGTGGATTCCATTAGATACAAATAAATACAAACAATGAGGTTCAACCAAAAAAATCAATGAATTGGCACCTGCTAGCGGTCAAGGGTTTATTTCGTCTTTAAGTTTTGCAACCGGCACAAGCCGCTTCATAGATTTATCTTAAAACATTATAATCTTCCCTTCTTGCATATATTGTACATCGGTCGAAAAAATGGCGAATCTTGCCTTTTTTCTAGACAACACCCTCTTTCTTCCATCTATACCACGAAAAGAGCATAACACTGCAACTACATCCATGACATATCCAAGAACCCTCCCAAAAGGCTCAGAAACCCTATTTAGAATGTTGCAAAGTGGCGAATCATGCTAGCGTATTATTGGCAGAAGAACAAATAACTGACATATTCGCAGTAGTGGGAGCCCTCATTACTATTCCTATGGCGCTTCAAATCACACAAGTGTTGCGCAATACCGCACACAAAGAAGTGCATGTACTTTCCCGTGTTTTATTGGTGGATACATGTCTCCTATTATTTTTTCCAGTAGAGAGTTCCGCCTATCCTTGATTTGTTTAGAAAGATCATAGCTTCTCAGTCTTTATATATTTTTTCCTCGATGTTGGGTGTTCCCAATCAATTCCATTCCCACTGAGAAGAAAGAGCATCCCACACCCCTTCTACATCGGTTGTGCTCTATAGGGTGAACCCCACAAAAGACCAGTTCACCCAATTCAAAATCACGCGACATGAAAATTACAATGTGAAAGAACGAATGAGCTAAATATTCAAAATGGGGGAGGGGGCATCCCACCACTCTTGCATCCACTTCCTCTCAAGGGTAAGCCTGCGGAAGGCCAAGACACCACAATTCAGAACCTTGCAAACTCGTGGATTGTGGTAAGTATCATCGGCAGAAGAAACAAATGTGACCTACTTGCCGGAATAGGCTGTGACTCTCATGATTTATCTTATGGAAGTCAAAATCTTGATATGGTTAGTACTACATTCAAAAGAGTACATCTATTTTTCCGCAGTTTTTGTTGGATACATGTTTCTTATTTTCACACTAGAGAGTATCTATTCTCTCTCTCACTAGATTTAATTTGGATAATTCTAGCATTTCACTCATTCCATTTCTGCATTAGATATCTATCATCCTTTAATCTCGATCATCCAATTCAAAATGCCTCAACCTAGAAAGTTATGATCACCGATGGAAGAATATCAAAGTGAAATATTTGACTTTTCAATGAAGCAGTAGAAAAGGGAAGGACAGGTCACATTGTTGTTCTTATGTTGCTTGAAAACACTATGTCGGTTGGTATTACATTTTGGAAAGTGCATACATTTTGTCCCACTTTTGGGTGGATACATTTTACGCACTAAACATCCATTGGCTTTCATTTAGTAGATAAGCATATTTAACCAATATAGAAAATACAGATACCTAAACTATGCACCAACTTATATTGTGTTTTTACCTTATCAGAAGGATCGTGTATTTTGGTTAGAGGCATCATTTAGTCAACAAAATTAACCTCCTTATTTTGTGTGATGGCCTTAACTTGAAATGACCATTCTTTCTTAGAATTTTCATTTCTCTAGATACGTGATACGTCTCAAACGTATCTATAATTTTTGATGCTCCATGCTTGTTTTTACACCATTTGCCTATTGTTTCGTTACACTTAGTGGCACTTTTATGCATTTTCCGGAACTAACCTATTAACAAGCGCCACAGTGCCAGTTTCCTGTTTTCTGCTGTTTTTGTGTTTCAGAAGTGATACACAGGAAATATTCTCGGAATTGGACGAAACAAGTTCCTGAAGTCTTATTTTTCCCGGAAGCTTCCAGAGATCCAAAGAAGTGTCAGAGGGGGGCCACCAGGGCCCCACACGCGTGGGTGGCGCGGCCAGCCCCCTGGCCGCGCCGGGCCCACGTGAGGGCGCCTGGCCCCTCCTCTGACATCGCCCCTTTGCCTATAAGGACCCCCCGACGAGAAAAACCTAAGGGCCCGATCAGTTTTCCAGAACACATCGTGATACGCCGCCGCCATCAACCCGAAGATCGGGAGGGTCCAGAAGGTCTTCCCGGCACCCTGCCGGAGAGGGGAATCGCCACCGGAGGTCTTCTTCATCGCCATGCTTGCCTCCGGAGCGATGAGTGAGTAGTCTACCTTGGACTATGGGTCCATAGCAGTAGCTAGATGGTTGTCTTCTCCACCATGTGCTTCATGTTTAGATCTCATGAGCTGCCCTACATGATTGAGATCACCGTTATGTAATTCTACATGTTTGGTTTGTTGGGATCCGATGAATATTGGTGTTTATGATTAAGTTGCTGTACTGAATTATATCTTTTGTTATCTCTATGTTGTTTATGATCTTGCATGCTCTCCGTTGTTAGTAGCTATCTTGGCCAAGTAGTTGCTAGTGACTCCAAGAGGGGGTATTTATGCTCGATAGTGGGTTCATGTCTCTATTTCACATGGGGGAGTGACAGAAACCTCTAAGGTGGTAGATGTGCTTTTGCTACTAGGGAGAAAACAACATTCATATGCTCAAGGGCATATGCTTTGTTTACATTACACACTTTGCTTAATGCAATTATCTGTTGTTCGCAACTTAATACTTCTAGGGTGTTCGGATTGATATCCCCGGGGGTGGATTATTAGTCATAGATGCAGTTGGATGGCGGTCTATGTATTTTGTTGTAATGCCCAGAGTAAATCTCATAGTGATCTTCTTGACATATCACGTTATCTCTATTCTATCAATTGCCCAACTGTAATTTGTTTACCCAGCATGTGTTATTTTATCTATGGAGAGACACCACTAGTGAACTGTGGACCCCGGTCCTATTTACATCATATTGCAATCACCTGTTTACTTTTCTCGTACTGTTTACTTTACTAGCATACTCTACTGTTTTCCACTCGATACGCTCATAACCTTTGTTTCAAGCAAACCGGTGAGATTGACAACCTCATCGCAAGTTGGGAACAAAGTATTTGTTTGTGTGTGTGCAGGTTCCACAACACCTTCAGTCGTCATTGTCTCTCCTCTCCTGTTCGATAAACCTTGGTTTCTTAACTGAGGGAAAACTTGCCGCTACACTCATCATACCTTCCTCTTGGGGTTCCCAACGGGCTGGTCATCACCACGCACAAGGACTTACTGCTCCCACGTCAACTACACGCCACAGCTCTTTTCTGGCGTCATCATCGAGTAGCAGCTTCTTTTCTGGCGCCGTTGCCGGGGAGGAAGAGAAGACTTCTGCGAGGGGAGTTCTTCGCACACACATTTTTTACTTTGTTATTTGTTTTGCTTTACTTTATTTATTTTACCTGCATCGTTTTTATATCAAAAACCCAAAAAAATTAGAATCCTTGGTAGTTGTTATTTCTTTGCTTTTAGTTTATTATGTCTAGTTCAGTTGCTACTACTATGTCCCCCGAGGACATGATTTTTACTTTTAAGCAGAAAGATGAGGAAAGCTTTAAAGAAGCTTGGTCTAGAATTTATGATTGGCATGGAAAAACTGAACCTAAAATGACTTTGAGTTTGCTTCTTAGTAGCTTTTACTTTGGACTTTCTCTTCGTTATAGATATGCTCTGGATGCTACTGCAGAAGGAGATTTCCTTCATTGTGATGGAGATCAAGCCTTCAACATTATTAAAAAGTTGATTACAATTTATAGCATGCCAACCTATTTTGATTCCTCTCTTGTGAGCATTTTTAATAGACTTAATACTCTTGAGACTCACACTGCTAGTTTGAATTCTTGCTACAATACTTTGCGCCAGCATTTTGATTATGTGCCAACAAATACTGAACCTTCGAGTTGGTATCCTACAATAAAAATCACCATTAGTGGTGAAACTTTTCATGCTCGTTGTGATATTATGTCTGAATTTTGTCTCATGCCAAAGGATGTTTATGAATCTTTGAGCCTTTGGAAGCTTTCTGAGGGAGGAGAAGAAATTTTTCTTACTAATAATGCCACCATATTTCCCCTTGGAATAGCTGAAGGAGTCTTTACAAAAATCCTAGGAAGAATGATATCTACTGATTATCTTGTTATTGAATGTGTAGGAAAAGGACAAATCACACTTGGAAGATCCATTCTGAAGCTCCTGGGCGCCATTATCGATGTGGGAAAAGGCAATATAACATTTACCTCTCCACCTTGCAATAACCATGTCTTTCCTAGAGTCAAGAGCAAAGGTAAGAAAGGGAGACGTAAGGCACGTGCTGATCCTAGCACTTCATCACTTGATATTACTTGATTCGCAATTTTCTGCGCCTAGCTCAAAGGCGTTAAAGAAAAGCACTCTTGGGAGATAACCCAATGTTTTCTTTCAGTACTTTTTCTTTTATTTGAGTCTTGGAAGTCATTACTACTATAATGACCGCTCCTTATCTTGTTTATTTCGTTTTTGTGCCAAGAGAAGCCTCTAATTTGGGTGAGGTAAAGATTTGGGGATGTTGCTGTCCTGAAACTGTTTTCGGTGCTGCACCGTAAAAATTCGTGAAAATTCTCTGTTTATCTTTTGGACCTGCGATTTCTTTTGCGTATGCCCCAGGTTATATCCAAACTTTTCTTAGTTGAACACTTTTTTATTTGAGCAACAGAAAATCCCTCAAAAATTAGACCTTTGTCAGCTGTTCAGTTTTGACAGATTTCTGCCAATATTTGTGTTTGCCACTTTATCGCTTTCTTTTGAGTTCTTTTGATCATGGAACTTTTTGGGGAGTTGCTACAGTAGTATTTGCTATATATGTGGTGGTTTTGAGTTGAAACCTGAAGCAAATAGAGGATTGATTATACGTTATGCTTGCACTAATGTTGCTAATAGAATTGTGTTTAGTTTTGTATGAAGGAAGTTTTCAAGTGTAGGGATTGGAGAATGATGAGATGAGTTGAAGAATGGACAAAAGCTCAAGCTTGGGGATGCCCATGCATCACCCTAAGAAATATCCAAGAAGTACAAGCGTCAAAGCTTGGGGATGCCCCCGAGGCACCCCTTCTTCATCGGCAAAAATCAGGTCACCTTTCAAGACACTATATTTTTATTGCTTCATGCACTATGTGTTTTTCTTGGAGCGTCAGTTGTTTTAGTTTTCTTAGTTGGTTTAGTTAGTTTGTTTGCTGCAATAAATGGTTGGACCCCAACAAATTTCCTTTGGAGGAGATGTACTCGTTTTCATTTGCAAGGAACGCTCTAGTTTTCACTCTTATTTAAAATCGAGTGTTCTACTTTTTCTGCTACTGCTTTTGGTTTTCGTTTTCGCCTTGATTCGCGTTCAGATCTTGTCATATCTTTTCATCAAGGTGTATTTTTGCCTCTGATCTTCATTGGTTTTCATCAAAAGAGGTGTTTATAAAAATTTCAAATGGTGTTGGAAAAGAGAAAAAGCTTTGTGCAAAATAGTGGTACAAGAAGGAGCTTGTGTAGACTGCGGCTTAGGCTTTTTCATGTCATGCTTGATGTCTTTTTGATAGTATGCTTAGTGGTTTTGCTGTAGCATGACTTGTCTCAAATAACTGAGATTGCTTAATGAGCCCTTGAAAAAATCATGCGTTGTTTTTATTGTATGGAAGCATTATTTTGGTTTTCTCCTTGATGCTTTATTTGGGTTGACTTGGCGCATGCTCACACATGTTAGACTCTTACAAAGTCGCCAATAGCCTTCATGATCATTTAGTTTTTGACTTTTGATGCCATCTTATGCTTCTTTTAATGTCGCTTTGTCGCTTTGCATGATTATGACCATTATTGCTCTCTTAGTTGGTCGCTCCCAGTCTTTTGCTAGCCCTCACCTTGTACTGAGTATGAGCTCTACTCGTGCATCCAACTCCTAAAAGCCAAAGTTTTCCAAAGTGTCCACCATACATACCTACTAGCAATTTGCTATTCCAAAGGTCAGTAAAGCTCTCACGAACCGGAAGGCACACTTTACTTTTTCCTGTTCTTAAAAATTTGACATTGTGGTCTCTTATGTTGAGTTGTTATGCTTGCAAGTTGTAAGTTGGATTCTAGCCCAGCCATGCTGTCATGGGGCAAGCTTTCAACATTGCACTTCTTATTTGAGTTGATATCGTGATCTTTTGTTTATGGATGCCCGCGGTGTGAAATGAATTGGGAATCTTGTAGGGATCATGGAGTTTGTATATGTGTTAGGGAAACGCCGGGCCGCCAATCTAAGCCATGCATAATTCATGGTGGAAATTTGCAGCATACCCATGGTGAACATTCGACGACGCATCTCACAATAAAAAGCTAAACAATATAGCAAATAAAAGAGATGTCGAGGTGTTCATTGTCTGCTTGTCCTGTCATTTTGGTGTGGGCTTGTTCCATGTCATCGGGCATGGAGGTACCCCATTGGCGGTTCTCAATGATATGCATATACTTACAATGACAAGAGCCTTGCTTGGGACTCTAAGTAAAGTAGCATGAGGTTTGGGTACTCGTATTCACGGGGCACGAGGTTTTCAACTTATGATTTGTCAAGCATATGCATCATAATTGTTCTCGCATTAACTTTAACCATTCAAGATGCTTATGATGGGGGCAATGAGAGCTCAAAGCCGGTAAGTACCATGATTTTTGAAGGTTATAAAACTTGCAATCACTGCTTCCCTCTGCGAAGGGTCTTTCTGTTACTTTTATGTTGAGTCACCACCTTCTTTCTTTATGCACCATTAAGAGAGCATAGTTGTCATTCTTATCGTGTGTTTGTTTGGGCTGCTGCTGTTGAGAAGCAGCTGTAGCTGGTGAGCTGTTAGAAAGCAGCTGTAGGAAGTAGCTGCTGGAAGCTGAGATTTGATGTTTGGCAGAACTGCTTTTGATGACTGCTGTTCCTGATTTGAAGGATGAAATGTCTGGAATACCCCTGAATGCTGAAGATGTTGTATAAATACTGATTCGAGCTGAATTAGCTAATTCTAACCATTTCAGAACACAACTGTGATCATTAATGCAAATTACCACAATATAAATTTATAAGTATTCATAAACAATTTTTATTGAAATAATTTGGGAGTTATTTATTTGGCTTTTGGCTTTTTGCTTTTGGCTTTTGGCTTTTGGCTTGTAAGTCAAAATTTATGCGGCAATTATATAACAAGACTTTGTCATATTACATAAAACATAAACCATCACATGTATATTACAAGACATTTCAATACGAATCCAAAAGAGCTAGAAGTTTGCCACATGCACACATATATTACAAAACTTACATTAACCCAAAAGCGCTACAAGCTTTCTCTCATCTAGACACCTCCCCTTGATGCAAACAAAGCATTAGCTATGCTATCACGAATGTTGTTCATGCTAACATGGTCCTCTCCCAAATCATCGCCTACATTGCCTCCTGATGTGGAACTAACATGCCCTGGCGGCATATAGTTCTCATCATTATCGCAACGATAGAAGTGAAGATCAAACAACTGACTATCACGAATGAAGTTATGGAGTGCTAGACATGCAATGATAATCTCTGTCTGCTTCTCTAACGGGTAACTGGATATACCATGCAAGATGCGCCATTTCTGCTTCAATACCCCAAATGCTCTCTCAATAGCATTCCTCAAAGATGAATGGGCATGGTTGAATATTTCTTGCTTTCCAGTAGGCGCTCCAGCTAGCCTAAATTCAGGTAGGTGATACTTGGTTCCTGTATACGGTGAGAGATACCCAACCTGATTGGGGTAACCCGAATCAACTAGATAGTACCTTCCTGCATGAGAGTATTAGACACAAGTGTAGTGCATATATGACACAGATATCACATGATAAAAGTATATGACACAGATATATGACACAAGTTAGTCCATATACCTGGAGGAGGGTGAGGAAAATTTGCTTCAAACTTAAGCAATGTATCTTTGAATATCCTCGTGTCATGCACGGAACCGGGCCATCCTGCAACTATGGAGGTGAACCGCAAGTCAAAATCACAAACAGCCATAACATTCTGTGTGGAATATCCAAGGCGACCAACATGGTTCACCATATCAGCAGCTGGCACAATAACTGGTATGTGTGTCCCATCAATTGCACCAATTGCACCATTGAAATGAGGTGTAAATCTAGAGTCCCGTAGCCTCTCATGCACCATTGGGAACTGTGGATCAATAGGCTTGATGATATCTCCAGCTAACAGATTCACGTAGTATAGCACCTCAGCAAACTTCCTATTGATTGTCTCCTTGGATCTCTTGAATCGGTTATGAACTTGACTCACAGATTGTGGACTACCAAGAGTCCACAAAAACATTCCAAGAGCCTCCTCAGAACACATGCGGGTTGACCCCTTGAAGCCATAGTTGTCAACCAAAGTGTCATGCAAAGCATCAAAACATGGCCTATGCATTCTGAACATGGCATAGCAATCCTTCGAGTTGCCCAAGTTATCAAATACCCATTGTTGTCCGGTGACTCTTGGTTCTACCCTCTGTTTCTTTGTAAGATGCTTCTCGGAGTGTTCAAGAACATGATACATCATTTGTGTATTTCGTCGTTGATGGCGCCTTCTTGAATCCATAAGTGCAGACTCAATGCTATCCTCATTGTCACTTTCATCAGTACTCTGACTTGTGCTCATCTGAAAACAACAACATACATATGATCAGCAATTTATATGATCAAAACAGCAATTTATATGATCAAAACAGCACCAAATAGCAATTTATATGACCAAACAGCACCAAACAGCAATTTATATGACCAAACAGCAATATATAGAACCAAAACAGCACCAAACATCAATTTATATGATCATAACAGCACCAAACAGCAATTTATATGATCATAACTGCACCAAACAGCAATTTATATGAGAAAACATCAATATATAGACACATACAACCATCGATAAAGGAAACACTTCCATCCATACATAGATATTCCAAGTTTGGTGCTGTTTTGGTTATAGAAGAAAGCTCGATTTTCAAGTTTGCCAAATATTTTTGTTGCAATGTAATGCTCAACACTACCCTCCTCGGCTCCACATGCCACAACTTCTTTCATTATGGCATCAATATCTTCAACCACTTGGCTTGAAGATGATATTCCACGATCTTCATTAATACAATGGTCAACCCAACGCTTGAAGTCTTGTTGCATGGGATTCTTCTTTTTCTTCACTGGGCTACATGCAATCCTAGCAGCCCCACGCTTTCTATTAACACTAGGAGGTGTTGGCGCCGAGCCTTCTTCTTCTAGAAGATCAACCAAATTTGCGGGCACTTCTCTTGGCACTCCCGGCATGACCGCCGATGTCCCATCAACATGGGCATCCTCAAACATGACCTCCATCAACTCCAAGTTATCCGGAGGACCTTTCCGGAATCCCGCAATAAGCTTGTTAGCCTACATAAGATTTGCAAAAAGTTAATAACCATAATGTGATCCACCTATTTCGAAATGTAAATATGACATAACATGCATATGTATTTCTTACCTTGATCAATTCAGCCCACTGTGCATCATCCGCTGTAATTGTTTTCTTCACCGGATCCCAACCAAGTCCAGTTGCTTTGGTAGTATAGTACACCCATGCTTGATACAATGCTTTCGTTGAATCCCACTTATTTTTGAATTGTGTCTTGGTGTAGTTTCTTCCAGTTTTAAGACCAAATTCTCTACCAAGATTCTTGTACCCCTCCGGACTAAGGAAAGCGGTTGGTCTATTTCCTGCCCTTTTTTGATTCATGCATATTTCACAAAAAATTGTAGTTGACGATGCATCCCAGTGTGCCTTAGGTGTCTTATCTTGATCCATCTAATTACATACATAGGTAAAATTATTTAACTCCTACTTTGCATATCACCTAGATATATATCCAACAATGTATGTATGTATGCAAAATATCACACAAACAATCTCAAGCAGCATATGCATATACATCAATGTAACTTGTACATACCAAACAATCTGAAGCAACAATCTGTAGCATATTTCAAAAAAAAAGCAACAATCTGTAGCAAGCTCACCTTGCTGGCCGATGGGGACGAGCTCCTCCTCTGCCCGTGCGAGGTGCCGAGGCAGGGGACGGAGAGAGATGGACGGGGCCGACGGCTGGGCGGCGGCGGACGGGGCCGACGGCTGGGCGGGAGCAGTGGCGTGCTGGGCGGCGGCGGACGGGGCCGGCGGCTCGGCGGCGGCGGACGGGGCCGGCGGCTCGGCGGCGGGGTCAAACCCTAGCCGCCATGGACAGAGCACGGGGAGCTGGGGGAAAATGCGTCTCGGGGTACCGATTCGTGTGTGAGCGCGGAATATATATGCAGTGGCAGTTTTTTGTAAATAGTTCAAAGTAGTATGGATAGTGATGTCTTTTCCAACTCGGGAAGCTCGGGAAGCAGCTAAAAGCAGCTCGGGGCTAGCTTCCTCTCGACAGCGGCCGTGTAGTGTGTTTCCGTGGAGCGCTTGTAGGCAGCGCTTTACAAAATACAGCTGTTTGTTTGCACTTTGGCTTTTAGACCCTAAAAGCAGAAGTAGAAGCTTAAACAAACAGACCCTTAGTGTGATATGCATTGTCCCAAAGTTCATTGATTGATTCATATTGTTGGTTTCACTTGTTCTTAAATTATTTGTATCTAGTCGCCCTCTTAAACTTTGAGGTGTCCTATGCATTTATGTTTTGCTCTCTTTGAAGGACAAGCTGAAAACCATTTGTATGTTTTTCCTTATGATTTGAACACACGTTTGACTTTCATTGTTTCATTATCATGATCTTTTGTTTGTGTTCATTTGCATGTTTACAACATGGTTGCTAAGTTCTTATTGTCATGATTATATCTTCATGCCCATGTTTTAAGTTCTATTGATCCCAGCTCACCAATGCTTACATATATGATCAAGATTGTGTAGGTGCATGTCACCTCAAAAATTATTCTTTTGTTATCACTTACCTACTCGAGGACGAGCAGGAGTTAAGCTTGGGGATGCTTGATACGTCTCAAACGTATCTATAATTTTTGATGCTCCATGCTTGTTTTTACACCATTTGCCTATTGTTTCGTTACACTTAGTGGCACTTTTATGCATTTTCCAGAACTAACCTATTAACAAGCGCCACAGTGCCAGTTTCCTGTTTTCTGCTGTTTTTGTGTTTCAGAAGTGATACACAGGAAATATTCTCGGAATTGGACGAAACAAGTTCCTGAAGTCTTATTTTTCCCGGAAGCTTCCAGAGATCCGAAGAAGTGTCGGAGGGGGGCCACCAGGGCCCCACACGCGTGGGTGGCGCGGCCAGCCCCCTGGCCGTGCCGGGCCCACGTGAGGGCGCCTGGCCCCTCCTCTGACATCGCCCCTTCTCCTATAAGGACCCCCCGACGAGAAAAACCTAAGGGCCCGATCGATTTTCCAGAACACATCGCGATACGCCACCGCCGTCGACCCGAAGATCGGGAGGGTCCAGAAGCTCTTCCCGGCACCCTGCCGGAGAGGGGAATCGCCACCGGAGGTCTTCTTCATCGCCATGCTTGCCTCCGGAGCGATGAGTGAGTAGTCTACCTTGGATATGGGTCCATAGCAGTAGCTAGATGGTTGTCTTCTCCACCATGTGCTTCATGTTTAGATCTCATGAGCTGCCCTACATGATTGAGATCACCGTTATGTAATTCTACATGTTTGGTTTGTTGGGATCCGATGAATATTGGTGTTTATGATTAAGTTGCTGTACTGAATTATATCTTTTGTTATCTCTATGTTGTTTATGATCTTGCATGCTCTCCATTGTTAGTAGCTATCTTGGCCAAGTAGTTGCTAGTGACTCCAAGAGGGGGTATTTATGCTCGATAGTGGGTTCATGTCTCTATTTCACATGGGGGAGTGACAGAAACCTCTAAGGTGGTAGATGTGCTTTTGCTACTAGGGAGAAAACAACATTCATATGCTCAAGGGCATATGCTTTGTTTACATTACACACTTTGCTTAATGCAATTATCTGTTGTTCGCAACTTAATACTTCTAGGGTGTTCGGATTGATATCCCCGGGGGTGGATTATTAGTCATAGATGCAGTTGGATGGCGGTCTATGTATTTTGTTGTAATGCCCAGAGTAAATCTCATAGTGATCTTCTTGACATATCACGTTATCTCTATTCTATCAATTGCCCAACTGTAATTTGTTTACCCAGCATGTGTTATTTTATCTATGGAGAGACACCACTAGTGAACTGTGGACCCCGGTCCTATTTACATCATATTGCAATCACCTGTTTACTTTTCTCGTACTGTTTACTTTACTAGCATACTCTACTGTTTTCCACTCGATACGCTCATAACCTTTGTTTCAAGCAAACCGGTGAGATTGACAACCTCATCGCAAGTTGGGAACAAAGTATTTGTTTGTGTGTGTGCAGGTTCCACAACACCTTCAGTCGTCATTGTCTCTCCTCTCCTGTTCGATAAACCTTGGTTTCTTAACTGAGGGAAAACTTGCCGCTACACTCATCATACCTTCCTCTTGGGGTTCCCAACGGGCTGGTCATCACCACGCACAAGGACTTATTGCTCCCACGTCAACTACACGCCACAGCTCTTTTCTGGCGTCATCATCGAGTAGCAATACGCCTCGGTGAACATAACATGGGTAGAATGTGCATGCCATGAACTTACTTAATATCTTATTCGAGTTTCTACTACATTTTTTTAAAGCAAAAATAATCCTATTTATATATTTTTCAAACAATCTAGGAAGGATTCAAACATTGTACAAAGATGAAATCTTGAGAAAAACCTAAGGTTCAACAAAAATATCAATGATTTGACGCCCGCTAGCAGTCATGAGTTTGCTTCGATCTCACTTTTTTCTACCAGCACAAGACACATCATGTATTTGTTTTAAAACATCATAACCTTTGGTTCAATATATTCTACATCTGTCGGAATAATGGAGAACCTCTCCATTTTCCTACTGAATGACCTATTTTCCACTTTCTAGCAAAAAAAATCGCACTACTCCTACGCCAACTACATCTCCAAGGTAAGCCCCCTAAAAGACATATAAAGGCAAATTATGGTAGCATATTATCGACCAAATAACAAATGACTGGCACAAATGTATGAGGGAGATGTCATCATCATTATTATGACGCTTTAGGTTGCACATGTGCTATTTTCCCACACTTTGTTTTGGTGGATACATGTTTTCTATTCGTTTCCCGCTGACCCCGCCCTATCATAGTTGTTTTTAAAGAGCACAACATTTCACGCATCTATATATATTTGCCTGGATAGTGGACCCACATCACCTAGAAAAGAATACCCCCCTCTCCGCATCAGATGTGCTCTCTAGGTTAAACCCCGGACTAGCTTACCAAGTTTGGAATCCCACAAATTAAATCGCTATAATACGATAAAAGAACACATGGGTGTGTGTGTGTGGGGGGGGGGGAGTTATCCTTAATGTTATTATGGCATCTATAATCGTGATGTGTATGTTAGTACTATATTCAATATGTACATGCATTTTTTCGTGCTTTCTGGTTAGTACATGTTTTCTATATTTTCACATGACCATATGGTTCATATGCGCTACATATATCTTGTTTTCATCACATAGAAAAGGGCATCCCGTCACTCTTGCATCCACTGCCTCTATAGGTAAGCGCTATAGAAGGCCAAGATGCCAAAATTCAGAATCTTGCACGCTTAGAGATTATGGTAGGTTTCATTAGCAGAGGAAAACAAAAGCGACATATTTTACGGAAGGGAGTATGACTCTCATGATTTATCTTATGGTAGTTGAAGTCGCGATATATCAGATTAGTACTACATTCATAAGAGTACATATATTTTACCGCGCGTTTTGGTCGATACATGTTTCTTATATTCTCAATCGAGAGTATCTCATCTCTCACTGGTTTTAATTTGAACAATCCTAGCATTTCACTCATTCCATTTCTACCGTAGATATCCCTTATCCTTCAACATCGATAGTCCAAGGTAATCTCTAAGAAAGTCCCAATCATCTAATTAGAAGTGTTGCAACCTAGAAAGTTATGGTCAGTGATGGAAGAAAAACTAAGTGACAGATTCAAGTCTTCAATCAAGTAGGAGAAGGGTAAAGAGATGTCACATTGATGTTCTTGTGGTGCTTGAAAACACTATGTCGATTGGTATTGTATTTTTTTGAAAGTACATACATTTCCCGCGCTTTTTTGTGGATTCATGCGACAATATGTGATTTTACGCACTACACATCCATTAGATTTGATTTAATAATCACATTAACTAACTGGTATAAAATTGTGATTTTACGCACTACACATCCTTACTTTGTGTCTCGGCATTAACTTAAAAATGGTTGTTCTTATGTGGCTTATTCATCTTTTATTTTTGGAGAGTACGCTAAAGGCGTACCATATTTTTATAGAATGTTCATTTCACTAGATGTTACTCGGTGAACATAACATGGATATAATGTGCATTCACTAGATGTTACTCGGAGAACATAACATGGGTAGAATGTGCATGTCTTGAACTTACTTACTTAATATGTAGCCGCTACCAAATTTTTTAACAAGCCAAAGTATTCCAATTTATACAATTTCAATAGAAGCTGGAACGGATTCAGACATGATTAGGAGATAAAGTCTTGAAAAAAACCTAAGTTTCAACAAAAAAATATCATTGATTTGGCACTCACTAGCAGTGAGGAGTTTGCTTTTGCTTTGACCTTAAGTTTTGCAACCTGCACAAGCCATATCGTACATTTGTTTTAAAACATCATAACCTTCACTCCATTGTATTCTACATCTGTTGGAACAATGGTGGATCTCACCATTTTCTTGCACAATGCCATATTTCCGCAGTCTCAACCAACAAAAAATCACACTAGTCCTACATCAACTATATCTCCAAGGTATGCCCCCCCCCCCTAAAAGACATACAAGGGAAAATTATGGTAGCGTATCGTTGGCCAGAGAACTGATAACTGACATATTCGTCTATATGAGGGAGGTATCATCATTAGTCTTGTGGCGCTTCAGATCGCACATGTCGCTCTATACTACATAAAAAGGAAGTGCACATATTTTCCCGCGCTTTCTTGGTTGATACATGTTTCCTATTCTTTTCCATCGAGAGTGCCCTATCCTAAGGAGCATAATATGTCACTCATTCTATATTTTACCTAGATAATGGGCCCACATTGACTTGAAAGAGAGAGTGGGGGAGGGGAAGAGGTCTCCTCAATGTTATTATGGCGTTTATAATCATGTCGTGAACATTAGTACTATATTCAAATATGTACATGCATTTTCCTATGCTTTCTGCTAGGTAAATGTGTCGAGGTTTATCCCTGACAATGTCCATGCTTGAGGACTTTCGAGTTGTGAGAAGAGGGCGCTAGCGGATTCGACGGCTTCAGACAGAAACAAGGGCATGATGTTTACCCAGGCTCAGCCCCTGGAGGGTAATACTCTATATCATGCTTGTCTGATCTTGCATTGCTGGTATAATTTGGAGCTATTTCAATGATAACGCGGATGAGATCTAGTCGGGGTGGAAGAAACTATGGGGCGTGTGCCAGCCTATATGTGCGGAGGGAGAGAGGATCTGTGTGAGATCAGATCAGATGATGCCCCTTCATGGCCGCCCCTCCTCGCCCTTATATGGGGGCGAGGTCTCGGGATCCGGTCCAAGTCGGCTATAGGTAGATGCAAACCCTAACTAGTCTTAGGCTTCATGGGCTTTGAGCGGCCATCTTGTTTTTGGCCTGCAGTAGGTATGCCAATAGTGAGGACCCGAGGGGTCGTACCCTCATCAACATGATTGCCATAATTTCACTCAACCATATGTGGTTCATATGCATTACGTATATCTTGTTTTTCATCATATAGGAAAAGGGCATCCCACCACTCTTGTATCCACTGCCTCTCTAGGGTAAGCCCTAGAAAAGGTCAAGACACCCCAATTCAGAATCCCACAGACTAGCAGATTATGGTAGGTATCGTCGGCGGAAGAAAACAAAAGTGACCTATTTCCCAAAATAGGGTTACGAATCTCTTGAATTGTCTCATGGCGGTTAAAATCACAATGTGACAGTACTACGTTAAAAAGAGTACTTGTATTTCTCCATACTTTTCGATGGATACATGTTTCTTTTTTCTCATTTTATTTTTGCATGGACTATCCCTCATCCTTCATAGTTGATATTCTAGGGTAATCCCTACAAAAGTCCTAATCATTCAATTCAGAATGCCGCAACCTCACAAATCATGACCATTGATGGAAGAATAAATGAGTGACAAACTCAACTCTTTGATTGAGCGGGGAAATGGAAAGGAGAGATCACATTGTTGTTCTTATGATGCATAAAAGCAATATGTCGGTCGGTATTACTCCCGAGCTTTCATCATATCTAGTCTACATGCAATTTCCCGCGCTTTTTTGATGGGCACATTAATTTCGCGCGAAGATTGTGTTTTTTACGCAATACATATCCCTTGGTTTTTGTTTAATAAATATGCATACTCAACTAGAATAAATAATAGACATACCTAAGCTATGCACCAACTTTTATAGTGTGTTTTTTAACATGTATTTTCTTAGAAGCATCATTTTAATCAATCAAAATTGACCTCTTTTATTTTGTGTGTCGGCTTTAACTTAAAATGACCCCTTGGCTGTGCTTTCGTGGTGTATTCATTGCTGTAGACTAGATGTGCATGGGTGAACAGAACATGGGTTATCTTAAGGGGGCAAAATGCAAAGCAGCTAAGGAAAAGATTCTTCCCATAGCACCAGAAATGGAGGGCTTTAAAGGTAAGCAAATTGACTAAATAGTTGTTGAAATATCCTCTGCTTCTTCTACTTAGTCACCACCACATGATGAGCGATGGCATTAAAATTAGTTCACAACAAGGAAACCCCAAAGGCTGAAAGACACAATAGAAAAGAAGCTTTGGCCTCTATCTCTCTACCTCCTCTCCTTTTCCTACTTTGTCCAATTCCTAATCTCTTCCCTGTGTCATTACTAAATTATTTACAACTTTTTAAACAATTAATTATTTTGGATTCCTCCCCCGAATGCCTTTCACCCAAAGACTCACCCCTCTGGCCTTTGTAAATCTCCCTTCCGGCTTGCCTGCCTTCCTCCATTATTTCTCCATCTCTTTCCCCTCTCCTCTCTCTCTCCTCACCCTCTCTCCAAAAGACTGGATACAGAACAGAAGGAAAAGAGAAAAGAATACATACAGAGAACAAGAAAGAAAGAAGAACACCTACCAAACAAGTCTTGGTTTTTCGAGTTTATGGGCTGAGGAATTGTTCCCAGGAATCCCCTCTGGGTCTGAACAGATTCATACCGAGAAACACTTCTTGAATTTCCCCTCTTTTTTTCGCTCAAGAATTACTCTGCAAAGAAGAACTGCTCCTCTCTTGTTTCCGCCTTGTTTTTCCGTGCTCTGGTTGGGATTTCCTCCGGTTCTTCCTCGTGTTGCTTGTGGGGGCGAGGAGAAGAGAAAGGGATGGTAAAGGAAGGGCCTTGCCGTCATTGCGGAGTCACAAGTGAGAGCTCCTGTTCTTCAGTAAAGCAATTTTTTATACTTCCTGTTGTTGTTTCCTTGCTTATTTTACATCTGTTATCCCTTTGTTCCTCCGCGAGTTATATATTACGGGTGGTGGTTTCGCCGAATTATGCATCTGGGAAGCGGGTCTTGGAAGAAATCTTCCGGGTCCCCCGTACTCGGATGCCTAATCTTGCTTGTTCTTTGTGGATTGAAATTGGTTTGCTGTTTGGTGGATATTAGCTGAAATCAAATCCGTCGAACTGTCAGAAGTCTTGATGAGAGTTCCGGGGATCTTTGGATATGGTTAAGGTCTGAGAGGCCTTCCGATGCAAAATTCAGAACGTCAGGAACAAATCACCTAATCCTCACAAACATTCAGGACTTTGTTTGACTATGGTGGATATATACTTGCTAGATTAATTGTGCAGACAATGAGCTGTTAAATGTAGCTCAAATTCCTATTATGCAAAAAGAAATAAGTTATCTGCTCTTGCCAAACAGGAATTTAGAGTTCCTTAGCTGCTGCAACTACATAAATGCTTAATTTTTGGACAGCATTGAACTGAGATCTTTGCTGCTTTGTGTAATTACAAAGACTGGTCCTTTCTGTTGCTTTAACCTCAGTAGCTCTTTAGCTTTTACTGAAGCAAGCTGCATAATTGCGTTGATAATCAACATTTGGTATGCCTTGTTTTGTCTGAAAAAATGCAGTGCTAACTATGCTAGTACTAAGAACTGCAAACATGTCTGTAGTATGCAGTTTGACTATGTATGTGACTAGTTACGAGTTGCCTGAAGATACATTCTTGAAAATGTTTAGTTTGTAAGTGTTCCCTTCCTTGATACCACAAAACCTTGTGATAGCAAATATATGATTTTGTAGAATTCAAAATACACATCTCCTGATGGACTCACTAGCACTAAGCACTGTACCTGCAATACCGCACACATTCCCGTATCAGTTTTGTACTGCATTTTTTCTTACATGTGGCAAATATTGGAACAGGCACTCCACTTTGGCGAAATGGGCCACCAAATAAGCCAGTGCTCTGCAATGCATGTGGCTCGAGATGGAGAACAAAGGGTTCATTGGAGAATTACACACCAATGCATTCTCGTGACGATATTGATGCGGAGCAACCTAGAGTTAGCAAGCTGAAACCTCCGACATCGAGGCTGGCGGAACATAAGCAACTAAAGAAAAAGCCAAGCCACAGCATAAGGGAGAATGAACCATTTTCTGATCAGAACTTCTGGAAGATGGGGGATACTGACCCAAGCCGATCTAGTTCTGGATCAGCAGTATCATATTCAGAGAGTTTTGCCCCATATGGTTCTGCTGATGCAAGTGAAATGGCTGGTCAGTTATCTATAATTTCCTAATGTGCTGCTGATAAATAAGAAAACTTTTTTGTTCTTCACAATCTTGATGAGTACCACATGGTGTATGATTAGGTTCAGTTCAAACAAGTAACATAGAAGCCTTGAACTTGACGCTTGAGATGGATGGTAAAAATTACACACTTAAATGTTTGTCTGCAATGTTAATTCAACCTCCCCTAAGATTTCTTGTGAACATATTTAGGCAGTTCTTGTAGTGTTAGCATATAAGAGCCTCTACTAGTAAGTTCTTTTCATTAACTTACTGATTGTACTGAAACATACTTTAGCAACTCCACTTCACTGCTGTTTACTTTATATTCCTGCATTATCAGTTCACAAGCCTTACTGTGATTGATAGATCATTGTTTTTGTAAATGTTTATGATCAAAGGGATTGCCTGTATCCGTCTTGTCCACATATTTTGTTCAAGTTGCATCAATCATAAAATTAGGTGAAAATCACATTTCACTAATGAAACGTAAGTATACTATCATTGCCTTCGTTTAGCACATACGAACTAGATTAAATAAATAAAAGTCTCTTGAATGGTAATACTACTTTACATTGTCCCAAGCTTCAATTCACGTCATCAGTATTTTCTATCGATAACCCATAATTTTTTTGTATAATTGTTCTTAGATATTTTATGATGGCTCTCTAATATCTTTTAATTCAGGTTCAGCCCAATCTCATGCTTGGGAGTCACTGGTACCATCAAAAAAGAGAAGCTGTGTCACTCGGTCTAAGCCTTCACAGGTGGAAACACTTGCCAAGGATCTCAACTCCATAATGCATGAAGAGCAGCTATATTATTTTTCTGGATCCTCGGAGGAAGATCTACTTTACCATAGTGAAACTCCTGTGGGATCCTTTGAGATTGGCTATGGAAGTGTGCTTCTTAGAAATTCAAACTCAAAATCAGCGGAGGAAGACTGGGAAGCAAACTCTGTTCCTGCAGATAATAAATCATACCTTACAAGTGAATCATATTCAGAGACTGCCTCATTTGTTGTGCATAGTGGAAGCAAGGGAGCAATCAATTCAAATGCTGGGCCTGAGAAGCCATTTCCGGTGCAGATACAGCAGGATAAGGCTAGAAGGTATTGTTACCTTTATTAAGAGTATTGAGCATTGGTTTCTGGTGCATACACAGGCTAATGCTTACCAGACTTTTACATGCTATCAGTAAAATAAGGTATTTTGTAGGAAACAATCTAAGGACATTTTTGGTTGGTTTACCACTTCTGCAGGGATAAATTTCATTATCCAAAGCAGCAGACCGTGGAAAATGTGGATTCAGCTTCAGTTTCAGTAGCTTTAGAGGTATGCAGTCTATCATGCTCTCTCTTTCTTACCAAGCTTTGTGGGGGTGTGGTGTATATGACTGAGAGTTTGTTTCTCTTATTTAGGGAAAATACACTTACGAAGCAGGAGGAAATGAAAATACCAGTACTTTGTATGGCCTTACAAAGTCCATTATGAAGCCTCTCAAAAGACCTCATGAAAGCCAGTTGCAGAGCTGCCCAGGTCAGTAATCTTAGTTTCTCTGATTCAGATGCATATTATCTCTACACGCGGACATCTGAAAATGTCCTCTATATTTAGTTCATACTTCATCATTCCCTTAATTAATTATAAATAACATGGAGAAGTATTTTGATTTGTTTTTTCTTTGCGAACATGCAGAAGGAACCATGAGGGGTCCAAAAAGAGTGTCTAGATATGGGGCTATGGCTCCTCAGTTCAAAGGTTCAGTTTTGCCCAAATCTGGAGGGGCGGCATTGAACTTATTTATGTTACCTCCAGATAAATTATCCATGCTGCCCCCTCCTCAGTACATGGATGATGATTGTGATCAAGACTTGCTGCTGGAGGTTCCTCGCAATGCCCGGCAACCAGAGGCAGAACTTCTTTGCCAACCATTTCAACTTAGCTCAGTAACCCATAGCTTCACCTCAGAGGACGTGGTCACTGATGGCGAGGGGCGCCTCAAGCAACCGTAGTCCAAGTTCAACTAGCAACCAACTTAGGAACAGGCGGTAGAAGTAGTTTCCTTTAGCTTCCTGGATCATTATGGTACTTCCGATCACCGGTAGGGCTTTCTGCGGTTTGTCCATGGTTGTGTCGCCGCCGTCATCGCCCTGATTTACATTGAAGTGCATCTGCCAACTCAGGCAAGATTGTCCGTTCAGCTAACGTTTGCAGCGGTACTTTTGGGTCAGGCATGTGTTGGTTTCTGTAGAATATGGCTTTTGGAGAAATTATAGCTCATATAACTGTATGGTGGGGAAATGGGAAAGAAAAAGATACCATAGATTTACCTGTCGTTTGTTTTTGGCTCACTTCTTTTCCCAATTGAACACGTTTGTGTCTTCATGGCAGGCCCTGTTTTTTAGGAAAATGGCAGGTTAGTATGCATCAATAATTTCGATGATATCATTGATAAATGATATGTACAGGTGTACCTGATTGATCTTTAGGTGAACTAGCACCATCGCCTGTGATCTCGGTGACCTTGCCTGCCTCCAGGTGACAATGTCGCCATCAATTCCTCCTTGTGATTTTTTTACCACCAACATATGATACAGTTATATACGTTGGCATTATGAAAACAGAGCAACTAGTGAACGCTAGCCATAGATCTAGACACTTGTAACTTCTTCCACCTATACTTCATGGCCGTCCCACCCTTCTGTGTCCTTATTTATGTGTTCGCCTCTTGTTTTTCTTAGGCTCAATTCTCAGTTGTGGAACTGTGTCGTGTTTAGCTACACTTCTGCACCAATTATTGTACTAATATGACTTCGTTAAATCTAAAACGGCTGGCGTGCAACCATTGCTGCCCCAGCTGACCTCCCAGCGACCCAGCCTCCTCTTCGTCTTCAGTGGACTGCTTCCTACCAGAGCACCATTGCCTCTTCTCTCTTCAACACTGCTTTCCTGCCCTACCATCAGCCCCCTCCTACGCCGCCACTGCCTCCCTTCTTTCTCCTCCTATCCATTGTTTCTCCCCTCTAAGCCTGGGGTGTTGAGTGTTGACATTACCAGTCAGACCGCCGGTTCTGTCGTTGTAGCCATGGCCTCAACGGTCAGTCCTCCTTTCTCCTCATGCTGCTTTCGCTCCCCCTCGCCGATCGAATGGCATCCGCAGTTGCACGATAATACTAACGCGCGACTATTTGGAAGATAGATTTATTGTAAAATTTATATTCTTCAGACTAGAATAAAGAAAGGGGGTTTGCTATTTCTTACGTGACTAAGAAACAGCTAATTCTAAATCGATGGTAATGACCATTGGATACAAAACATTGAAATTCGTTGAAGGTATACTGTGGCCTCTATCGGTTGGCAGAATGCCGAAGAATTTTTTATTTTGAGAACAGAATGTCCAGGGAATAGTCATCACTCTGTATAGAAAAGAAGCAGGTTTTGCAACGGAGCAGATCGTAGCTCAGAGACATAAGCTCGATGGGCCAGCCGCGGCCCACAAATACAAATCTGCGCGGGAAACCGCGTGGGCATCGAGCCGTGGGGCCTGGAGCCCTCCGATCCGCGCGCGCGAATCTCAAAGCGCGAGCCACTCTCATCTTATCTCCTGGCACCCGCAGTCGCCGCTCCACTGCCGCCCGCCATGCTGCTCCACCTCCTCCCCCCCTCCTCCGTCGCCCCGGCCCGCCCCTCTCCGCGGCGGCCATGCGCCGTCACTGTGCGGTGCGCTTCCTCCTCGGCCGCTTCCCCGTCGTCGTCTTCGTCAGCGGCGGCGGCCGGGCAGCAGGTGGCGAATGTGCACAGCTACGGGACGGTGGACTTCGAGCGGCGGCCGGCGCTGCGGTGGAGCAGCCTGTACCGGCGCGTGGCGGTGGGAAACAGGGGCCGTCCGGTGGGGCGGATTCTCGCGGACTGGGACGAGGGCGAGCGCCGTCTCGACAAGTGGGAGCTCTGCCGCATCGCCAGGGAGCTCCGCAAGTTCCGCCGGTTCAACCTCGCGCTCCAGGTAACGGCTCCTGTCCGCGTCTCCCGGCGATCTATTTAATTTCAGAGCTTTGCTGATTGTCAGGTCATCCGACGATAGCGCCGGCGATGTTGGGTACCGTTGTGTGTTGTTTTGCTCTAGTTAAGAGGCTATTGTTGAGGCATCATGCGTATTGCCATCCCCAGAAATTAGTAAATATGGCTTGTTCTATGGATCCTTGCACAACTAAATTAGCTCGGTATTGCAAATCTTAGGAAACTTTGGATTTAGTCTGTGTAAAGGGAAATTCTTAGTGGTAGCTGGAGCACCTTATTCATGCTGAATACTTTTTTGAGATGGAAAATCTAGGATAATCTATGCTTGGTATTACCTCTGTTCTGGAATGTAAGCCTTTTTAGAAAGCTAAGAGGTACTCCCTCCGTTCCAAATTAATTGACTCAATTTTATTTAGATTTACACTAGATCTAGTGCAAATCTAGACAAAATTGAGTCAATTAATTTGGAACTGATGGAGTAGTAGTTAATACTGTGCTGAATTTACAAGAGGATGCTAATTGCTAAGGTTGTTGACTGAAGTTCGAATTATTTAGGTAATATTTGAACAGATTTACCACCATTTATTACTCAAAGGATGATCTAGCAAATTTATTGCTCAAAGGATGATCTAGCAAATTTAGGAAAGGAGTAGCTACTCACTGCTCAAAGGATGATCTGGCAAATTTATAACCACATAAAGATGGAAGTTAATTGTATTTACTCCATTTCACACAATGACACAATATATCTGTACATTGTGAACATGGAGCCAAATTGCAAAGCTAGTTCCAGCTGTAAATCCTTTTCAAGGCTCTGCTTCCATAAATGATAATGATCTTTTGGAAGTTTCTGGACTACTTTCTTGCTATTATCGCTGATTGGTGCCTTTTCATGGCCAATCCTACTAGTCTTTTTTTTTTTTTTTTTTTTTGCGGGTAATCCTACTAGTCTTATGTGTTCTAATCAAGATTATCTGTTTCATGTGCAGGTCTATGATTGGATGAATGAGCGGAGGGATAGATTTTCGCTATCAGCGAGTGATATGGCAATCCAGTTAGATCTGGTTGCAAAAGTACGTGGTGTTCCAGATGCTGAAGAATACTTTGAAAAACTTGCTGATCCTCTGAAGGACAAGCGAACATATGGGTCTCTTCTCAATGTTTATGCCCAAGCTAAGATGAAAGAGAAAACAGAGAACACATTTGAGCTGATGAGGAAAAAGGGATTTGCAACTGACACATTACCTTTTAATGTATTGATGAATTTTTATGTGGATATTGAAGAGCCTGAGAAATCGTCTACAGTTACTGATGAGATGAAGAAAAGAAATGTTGCTTTTGACGTTTGCACTTACAATATTTGGATTAAGAGTTGTGCAGCTATGAAAGATGCTGATGGAATGGAACGAGTCTTTAACCAGATGATTGCTGATGATTCTGTTGTTGCCAATTGGACTACTTATACCACACTTGCTAGCATGCATATTAAGCTTGAGAACTTTGAGAAGGCAGAAGAATGCCTGATAGAAGCTGAAAAGAGAGCAACAGGTAGGGATAAGAAATGTTTCCATTTTCTCATCACACTGTATAGCCACCTCCGAAAGAAAGAAGAAGTCTACCGCATCTGGAATCGGTATAAAGCAACTTTCCACACAATTCATAACCTGGGTTACCAGGAGGTACTGTCTGCCCTTGTTAGGCTAGGTGATATTGAGGGAGCTGAACTTCTATATGACGAATGGGCGTCCAAAAGTTCTAGTTTTGATCCTAAGACTATGAACATTTTATTAGCATGGTACTCTAGAGAAGGTTTTGTGGTCAAGGCGGAGCAAACTATCAACAGATTTGTTGAGAAAGGTGGGAACCCCAAACCAAACACCTGGGAAATCCTTGCCACAGCATACCTGAAGGATAATCAGTTATCTGAAGCTCTGTCGTGTATGGAGAAAGCCGCCGCAGTTACTAGTGCAAGTAGATGGAGACCGAGGCCAACCAATGTTGAGACTCTCCTGGCATATTTCAAGGAGAAGAATGACACAGAGAGTGTAGACAGGTTAATGAGTGTACTTGAAAGTAGAGGGTGCGCTGAGAATGAAGAGTACAAGTCTCTGATTAACACCTATGCTTTTGCGGACGCGTGATGGTGAACCAGCAACATGATCAGTAAAAAATCCATGAACAAGTGAATCACTTGCTTGTAATCTAAATCACATGATAACCACTGCAGCTGCAATTTTGTGTGGTACAGTTCTGTTAAATTCCAGAGCAGTTAGGCGCATTTCGTCAGCTGTTTCCTAGACAAAATTGGATAGTGAGGTACATAGATGATAGATCCACTTCTTTCTGATCACTTAGTTCAGTTAGAGATTATAGAATCGTCAAGAGGAGGACATTTGCGGGGATCCTTTGTACTTTCTACATGTATATTGGCATTGCCACTGAATATTAAATCTTGCCTTCTCCATGGAAAGAGTTCATTTATCAGACACTTCTTTTGTCTTGTCCACTGTCTTTGTTGTTCTTTGCACTGAATATGTTACGCGTGGCTGCCTTGCTTGATTACCGAGAAAGTCAATCAGAGTATCAGACGGTGATTGCAGGGGCTACTTCAATGCTTGCACGTTGTCCCTCTTTGATACCGTTTAATTTCAGCACTTTGGCCCTTTGCTTGACACCGACATCCCTGGCTGCAGCTTTCAAACTATGAGTTTCAGCTCAGATTTTCAAATTGCAATTGTTTGCCATCCTCCTGGATCGTGCCGTATTAATTTCTGATTGGTACATCTGTCCTGCAGATCTTGAAGCCTTGACAGTGGCAGATGGAACAGCTCGGACAATCAGCGAGGATCACCCGGAATTCTCTCTTGCCGATGGATCTCTTCCTTTCAGAAAATTAATTTTATCTGATTGCGTATTATGTGAGTTTTAAAGGTTGCGGAGGGGCCGCTGGTGTCTGGAGGGACTGCATGAAGGTGGGCGGTCTCGCATCCAAGTTCAGATCAGGATACAGCACGCACTAAACTAATGGTCAGATTCGTTCACAGCTAGGTGACGAGCAAGCAGTGAGCTCAAAAGGCGAAGCTAAAAGGAGCCAGTGCTCGCTTTACCGAAATGTCACCGACCTAGCATGTACCTTTCTGAACGAAGCTTCGGTTCAGGTCAGCAAGCTGGAGTACAGTTGCTGTAAATGAATACCGCCGTGGACAGCGTGATCGAGACGTCCTTTTTGGTGAATGCCTAGAGTACAAAATTATGGCCGTCTGACCATCTAACCAGAATTATGGGCGTCTGACCATCTAACCAGACGTGATCAGCATCAACGAAATTGGGAGAGAAAATAGCTGATCACGTTGTCCGGCAAGCCAGCTCCCAGCTTGCGTGCACTTGTCTTCGATGTCATGTTGATCTACAGTTTGACACGTTTCTGGCGCTCTTAATTAAGCCAAGGGTGAGTCAGAGGTAAGTAAGGACAGCTAAGCGTGCAACCCTCCTACTCTCTCTAGCTCAAATTAATTGTCGGAGCGCCAATTAAATTGGGCTAGAGAGATTAGTAAAGAATGCGTTCTGGTCTGTTTATTCAGCCAGCTTATCAACAGCCAGCCACGTACTGACGTACCGGTATCAATCATGTCAAAGTAGAATGAATATTCCGTGGTAATTTTTTTGTAAAGAAGTTGAAGATCCTGGCGTGGTAAGGACTGGCTTGGCTGATAGAGATATCTACCGTAGGCCCCATTTGGATTTGGAATGGAGAATATTTCCCAGCTTCTATTTGACACGAAGGCCTTGACTTCCTCGAATGTTTATCAGGCTTTTAAACTTGGTTCGTAAACAAATTGGTTTAAACCCTCCAAGAGCAGGCACTCGAGTGCTCATACCTACGAGTAGTTATTTCTTTCATCGTTATTTTTATTTTTTATTCTGCTACTCTATTTGATAGAACTATAGAAAACGTGTTTGTATAGGACTAGTATACGGTGACTTGTAAACCATATCTATCTCTTGTTGTACCTTGTACTCTACCCTAATATAAATACTGAAGAGGCCGGTGCTTGTATGCATCAAGGCAATACCCTACAAACCCTAAACAACATATTATCTTTCATGGTATCTGACGAGGTTAACTCGACAAATGTCCTAGATGAAGGACTTAGGATCGGAGGAGTAGGGCGTCGGATGAACTCAAAGGTAAAATCAGTCAAACAAGGTGTGTATCAAAAGTAAACGTGGTGGTGAACTTTGGCTTACTCTCAATCTGTCCCTCACCGTCCTCTCATGGCCTCTATATATAAGTGGCCAGGTCTCAAGGTACGGGAGGGGTCCGACACAGATTATAATATCGATATACGACATGAACTCGTATCTCGACTAGTATTACACTTGGGCCTAGCTTAACGGGCCTCAGGGGTACTCAACTATCGGGCTCTATTATCTATACCCTTGTCAGTAGCCCCCGGGATTCTACCAGAATTGCAGATTCTGGTTGAATCTCAAATCTTCAAATCTTCGACTTGATCAATCTTTCGACTTCTTATTCTTCCTGTACTAAAAAATAAACAACTTTCATTATATTATCTCGCAAGGGGTTTTGATGAACAAGCCTGACAACTCTGATGGATCAAGATGTCAGTTAACTGCCGGAACAGATACTTGTCACCTACTTCAAATTCAATCCCCTTGGACTTAAATCCGGGAAACGGGTCAAACCCATTCTGTTGCCACATTTAGGACTTACAAAGAACGAATCCCAATGGTTCTCAGGGTACCCAGTGCGTCCACCAGGATTTTCTTCGCGTCGTAGACACAGATAATTACTAGCAGAGCATATTTGTGTGCGTATACCAGGCCACACAGGACGGATCCCGGGGTCTTACCTTCACGATATGTTTCAATCATGGCATTCGAATTTTATCGCGATGACACAACTCGAGAATTATATGTCATAGCCTTGTTTGACTGTTGGAATATACAAGATATTCGAGTTAAAAAATAGCTCTCCCGATGGGAGTAAGCAATCTTTATTTTGTCGACAATGAAGTCGAAGTTTTTTGTCGACGAAATGTAGTCGATTGCACTTGTTATATTTTTCTTTGAAGTAGTCCATTGTCATCGGGCGCACAACAGTGCTCCTGAAATAAGTAGCCCCCTAGGATATGGGCGGATACTTGTAGTCGATCACAGTCTCCAATTTCTTCTTCTTTTGTTGTCGAATTCTTTCTCAAAATTGCTTTTTGTTTTCATTGGGTGCGCGGCTAGCGCTCCCGATGGGAGTAGCCCCCGAGGCTATAGACGAAAGTTTTTGGGTATAGGCTCAAAAATATAATATTGTCGCCTAGTAACTTGCCTCCTGCGATAGTCTTGGCACATTTGTGCTTTAAATATTCTTCCTGCTCTTTCTGACGATATGAGCCCCCGAGTTTATGACGAGGTGCGGTTTGCTCCTTAACATATTTCTGTACTTTATTCGTCCATACTGTATTTTTCTCCTATGTGTCTTTGCCATTGTTATTCTGCTGCCGTCTTATCTTCTGCTCGGGGCTAAATATAAAAGCCCATAGATGTACTTGGTCCTTTAATTTGCAAAGGCCCATTAAGGTTTGCTTATAAATAAAGCATGTTGGCTTAGGGAAAAACCCCTAATTCTTTCATTACTATCTTCCTCCGCCGCATCATCTTCCTCTTCCTCATCTCATCTAGGGTTTTTCCTCCCAGCACTTGTCTCCATGGCTGATACAGGTGGATCGCATCTGAACATTGGTGCTCCGGTGGAAAAGCGAGGTCGCGGCCGCCCTCGCGGCAGTAACAACAAGTCCAAGGACCCTGCTGCGGTAGCCTCCTCGTCCGCTCTTGTGAAGCGGCGCCCTGGCCGCCCTGTGTGAAGTAAGAATAAGCCCAGGGTTTCTACTACTGCACCAGGTCCGAGCGCTCCGCCACATAATGCTTCTCCTCCTCCTCTGCCCAAAATATATTCCTTCTTCTGCATCGCCGGCGCTCAATGCCGCGAGATTCAGCGGGTACCGCTAAAGTTCACCAAGTTCATGGATGGACGGGAGCTGCGGGAAGCAGTTCTTCGCAAACACTCTGGAGGAGGAACTCCCTATGAAGTGGAGGTCTGGTACGATGGAGGCGGCGAGATGTACTTCAAGGGTGGGTGGTCTCAGTTTGCAGAAGACCATGACCTCCATCAAGGTTTCTTCATGAACTTCGACTACCACTGCGGTACGTCGAAGTTTGATGTAAAGATCTACGATTGTACTCAGTGCTAGAAGGAGTACGAAGCTGAAGTACACTTTCAGTAGATACTCCTTTTATGTAATCTCTTGCTCTGGTTATCCTTTGGCGTGTTATATGTAATAAGTAGTCGTGATGAATTTTATTGTGTACCACCTCTATTAATAGACCATGGGAACGAATCGTCATTCCGAGGTATGCCTTTTGATTTATTATCAGGTTATCTTGAACCGCGCTTATGTTGTCGAATATCGGGTTGCGAACAACCTTGTAATATTTCTCAGATAATCGCGGATACTGGATCTCAATAATTTGTTTACTTTATTTCATACGACTCGAGGGTCGGAGCCCCTGGGTGGAAAAATAGAAAAATGCTCATACATATTGTCGAGTTGACCCAAAAAACCCGACCCGTGGCCTCATGTTCTGGGTTCAGAGGGTCATGACTCGAAAGTTTCTTGTCGCCATACTCCTTTGATGACCCACAAGTATAGGGGATCGCAACAGTCTTCGAGGGAAGTAAAACCCAAATTTATTGATTCGACACAAGGGGAGCCAAAGAATATATGTAAGCCTTAACAGATGAGTTGTCAATTCAGCTGCACCTGGAAACAGTCTTGCTCGCAGCGGTTTATCAGTAGCAACAGTTTTATAGTGGTGATAGTAGTGAAACAGTAACACCAGTAGTAGAATAAAAGCAGTAATAGTAGCAATAGTAAACAGTAGGATGGAATACTGTTGGCATAGGGATGGATGTACGGGCGTTGCATGGATAAGATAATTCATGAAATCAGTGAGACATGGGCATTGCAGATAAATAATGTAAAGCATCCTAGTACTAACAATCATAGGCATGTGTTCCGTATATAGTCGTACGTGCTCGCAATGAGAAACTTGCACGACATCTTTTGTCCTACCAGCCTGTTGCAGCAGGGCCTCAAGGGAAACTACTGGTAATTAAGGTACTCCTTTTAATAAAGTGCCGGAGCAAAGCATTAGCACTTGGTGAACACATGTGATCCTCACATCATAGCCATCCCCTCCGGTTATCCCAATTTCTGTCACTTTGGGGCCTCGGGTTCCGGACAACAATATGTGTATACAACTTGTAGATAAGACCATAAACAACAAGTATCATCATAGAAATAATAACATGTTCAGATCTGAAATCATGGCACTCGGGCCCAAAGTGACAAGCATTAAGCACAACAAGTTGCAATAATGTCATAAGCACTAATAAAAGATACTAGGCACTATGCCCTAACAATCTCATTGCAAATTACATGAATGATCTCATCCAATCCCTACCATCCCCTTCGCCTACAGCGGGAATTACTCACACATGGATGGGGGAGTCATGGATGGTTGATGGAGAGACGTCGGTGACGATGGTGATGAAGATCTCCTCCAAATCCCCGTCCCGGCAGGGTGCCAGAACGGAGTTTCTGGTTCCGAATCGCGGTTTCTGATGGCGGTGGCGTAGCGGAAGTCTATCTGGGAAAAACGCCGAACCCCCCACTGTTTTCAGGTCAGAGGGTATATGTAGGCAGAAGGAGGGGTCGAGGCGATGGCCGAGGCGGCCTCACCACAGGTGGGCGCGGCCAGGGCTGGGCCGCGCCCCCTGGTGGTGAGCCCAGGCCGCTGCCCCCCTTCGTCTCTCCTTCTGGCTCCGTGGGTCTTCTGGCAAAATAGAATTTTTGCAATATTTTCCGGGATTTTTCCTGAAAGTCGGATTTCTACACAAAAACGAGACACCAGAGCAATTCTGCTGAAAACAGCGTTAGTCCGTGTTAGTTGTATTCAAAACACACAAATTAGAGGAGAAACAATAGCAAAAGTGTTCGGGAAAGTAGATACGTTTTGGACGTATCAACTCCCCCAAGCTTAGCTATTTGCTTGTCCTCAAGCAATTCAGTTAACAACTGAGAGCGATAAAAGAAACTTTCACAAACACAATTGCTTCATATGATGTATATATACTAACTATATGATCAAGTACTCAGGCAATTCATAATAAGAAATATGCAACTAATGTTACCTTATAGTCAAGCAAGCTATGAAAGAGTGCCAATGCACTAATAACAAGTAACATGAACATAAGAAGCTACAAGATTGTAATATTCATAAATGATATGGAAGAGTGGTATCCTGCTTGCCTTTATTTGTGGAGCAAAACATAAATGCTGAGGCACCTCTGAAGTCCAAAGGAAGACTAGAAGTAAAAATATCAAAGATACAAGCATCAAAGTTATACCACAATTAACCGTGTTCTGGGACAAGCACATTACACTAAGAATAACAGCTATGCTCTCAAGAAGGTGCTTAAAGTTAGAAGATGAAGACTCAACATAAAAGTAAAAGAAAGGCCCTTCGCAGAGGGAAGCAGTGATTTAACATGTGCTAGAGCTTTTCATTTGTAAAACAGAGATAAAAATTTATTTTGAGAGGTGGTTGTTTCATGTCAACGACTGGCAATGGGGACTTGCTATCTTCCATAATAAACAATTGAGAGTGGTTCCGAGTTTTTTAAAAATTTGGCACATTGGTGCTCTTTTATAAAGCTTTGGCACTCCTCCCCACATTTTTTCCTTTCTCAAACCATGGCTAACCGATTCCATCGGGTGCCCACCAACTTTCACATACCATGGAGGAGTGCCCCCTTTTTTCCTTTTTAGAATTAGATTATAATGGTCTGACCAACTCTCATGCAAAATTAATGACGAGCAGATGAAGCTACCTAGTCGAGGGGTACTTAATTTAATATGGAAGATAGCAATTCCGACCACTACGTCCCCATGAGCTATAAACAGTGGCACAAAACGAGAAGTAGTTGAAAGTTTTGAAAGGTAGCACATGAAAATTTACTTGGAATGGCCTTGAAATACCATGCATAGGAATTTATAGTGGACTCTTTTGGATTACTTGGTTTTCAGGAGTTGGATGCACGAGAAGTATTCCCTCTCAGTACAAGTGAAGGCTAGCAAAAGACTGGGAAGCGACAATCGAGAGAGCAATAACTGTCATAATCATGCTTGCGACAAAACAAAATTAACATAGTCATAAAAATGATACAAGAACTCTGAGGCAAAGTAAATCATCGAGGCTTAATTGACTTTTTGTTCAGTCATATGCATGCTTGAGCATGTGCCAAGTCGATTCAAATGAAACTTTCAGAGGTGCATACCACAATAACATACCATATTATGAATAAAACAATGCATGCAAGCGTCTACATGATGTGCTACAAACTATTAGTAAATTGGAACTAATCATATGAGAGCAAGAACTACAAAGCATCCATTAGATAACATATACCTTACATGAACCGACTAAGCATGTCCACATAGATGAGTATATGTACAAAAATGAAAACAAATAGAGTTCATACCAGCCTCTTACCACATCTTGGATTATCATATGTCGTCATTATTGCTTTCACTTGTGTGGCTTGAATAATATGAAGTGAATACCAAGCTCCAATGGAGTCACGGGAGACTGAACTCTGCAACAAACTTTACAAAACCGAAGAAGAACAACAAATATTTTTGGGTTTTCGATTTTTGAAACAAGAACAGAAGGAAATAGCAAACAAAGCAAAATATTTTTGGAGTTTTCAAATATCAAACCGAAAATAGCAAGTAAAGCAAACCAAAGCTAGCAAACTAAAAGGCAAACCAAGAGAACCAACGGAAATATTTTTGGTCTTTTTTGTGTTTTGGAAAGAAGAAATAAGAATGAGAACCATAAAGAAAGCGAAACATGAATATACAAAGGACCGACATAATATGATATGTAGATGAGTGAGTAGTCGGCGTACCTCCCCCCAAGCTTAGGCTTTTGGCCTAAGTGGAGATCAATGTCATCTCGAAAACATGCCCCATGCTGGTGGGTCATCATCGGTAAAGTAATAGCTTGGCCCTTGTGAAGATGAAGCAGATGGTGTATAATCATAGTAGGGCTGCTGGTATGGAAACTCCGCAATGTTAGAGGGCTGGACCGACTCCTCGGTTGCCTCTTCATTGTGCACGGGCTGCGGGTTCTCCTCCATGTATGCATCGAGCTCACCCTCTGTGAGTGACCATCCATTCTTGCGATCAAGGTTAAACAAAAGAGGTGCAGGCAAATGGACTGATCGATCAGTCTTCACTACCTTCCAGGTAGATTTCTTGAAGAAGGTTATCTCATACGTCAAGTTAGTCAAACAGGCATGAGGAGAAACAAACTTATGATGTATCATAGAATTAAGATCAAGCCTCTCCACTGGAAACTGGAGATCTAAAACATGAGGCACTACACCATGCAAAGCTAACAAACGTGAAGCAATAAGGCCTCCACAAATTCCCCCTTTCTTACGGTTAGCATCTAGACGAAAAGCTATTAAAGCACCCAAATTGTAAGTCCTGTCACCTCTCAGAGCAGCAGCAATAAAAGCTAGATCACAGGAGGATAACTTATTTGCAACTTTCCTAGCAAGGACACATTTGGTAATAAAGTAGGCAAAATATCGAATGGATGGAAGATGAATATTTCGAATTTTACCATCCTCTCCTGAGAAATTCCTTCCTTGACAAATCTCCTCATAAAGGTCCGTCAATGGCTTAGGTCGTTCCTTTATCCTTTCGCGCGATCCCCACTGTGGTACTCTAATGGCTGCACAGAAAACATCAAAGGGCAAGTCCACAAATTTATTGTAGATTTTATAATGAACCATGGGGTTAGATGTGGAACAACTGAAACTGAAATCCTGCACCACAAACATTGTTAGTTTAGTAAATTGGGGTGGTTCACCCTCAATAAAATGTTCCAATCCTGCATTAGAGAGTAAAGTTTGGAAGTCCTGCAGGATTCCAGCTGCATTCATGAACTCTGAGCATGGATAGATTGAGGGAAAGACCCTCTCTTCACGGTGAACTCTCATGACTTCATGCACTTCTAGTTCATGTTGAAAGAGTTGGTATCTCCTCCATTTCTGAAATTTTTAACAAACCTCATAAAATATGATTTTGAGACAAACAAATGTAGGGAACTACTATAGGGAGTAACTAGAGGGCTAACATGCATCAAAATAACATTTCTAAGCAATAGAACAAGCATGCAAACTCATTTCACCTATCACCTATAGAGCTAAAATACTCAAGAAATACTTCACTAATCAAAATTCTACTTGGACAATCGGAGGAGTCACATACCGGAGAACAAATGCTCCAAATCGCAGCAACAATGATGGGCTGAGCAAGGAGATCAAAAAATTGAGATGAAGAGCAGCAAGAACTCGAGTTTGAGTTGGTGTGTCGTTGTTTTCGGGAGAGAGAAAGAGCTGGGGAGGAAGAGATAAGTGAGAGGCCAGGGCCCCCCCTCACCATAAGTGGGCGCGGCCAGGGCTTGGGCCGCGCCCCCTGGTGGTGAGGTGGCATGGCAGGTCCCCCTGAGGTCTCCCAGGTGCCTCTCTGCCCCATTTTTGACATAAAAATTTAAAAAGATTTTTCTGGAATTTTTTGAGAAACTTTATTTTCGAGGATTTTTCAGAAAAACGATAGGAGAATAAAACTCAGGAAAACAACGGTGGAGCGATAGAAAGCAAATCAAAACCAAGTATGTAGCGGCTCTAAAATATTCTAATCATTTAACTAATAAAGGGAACAAAAATAAATGAACAAGTAAATATAAGTGAGGTAGAGTAAATGCGGTGAAAACAAAGTTTCGTTCATATAAAATCACTTTGTTAACAAGGTTGATCAAGTCTTGTTACCAAACTAACTTTATATGAGGCAAAACTTGCATTTCACTATATGCTTATGTTACCTCGACCTTGATAGGCATAGTCCCAATCATAACAATTTTATATTCTTCCTTGGGCTTTCGCTCTGAACAAATAATTTGACCAACTCGAATGGTCTCAACATGCTTGATTGAATTTAGAGCGTTCTTTCTATCAATCTTCTTGGGAAAATAGACCGTGTACTCTTTGTCATTGATATTAAAAGTTACTTTTCCTTGATTGCAATTAATAACAGCACCTGCAGTGTTTAGAAAAGGTCTTCCAAGAATAATAGACATATTATCATCTTCAGGCATTTCCAACACAACAAAGTCAGTTAATATCAAACAACTGTTAGCAACTTGAACAGGAACATTTTCACATATACCAATAGGAATAGTAGTAGACTTATCAGCCATCTGCAAAGATATATCAGTCGATACCAATTTTTCTAGATCAAGTCTCTTATAGAAAGAAAAAGGCATGACACTAACTCCAGCTCCGAAATCACATAAAGCAGTTCTAACATAGTTATTTTTAATGGAGCAAGGAATAGTTGGTATACCTGGATCTCCAAGCTTCTTCAGAACTTTACCATCAAAAGTATAATTAGCAAGTAGAGTGGAAATTTCCTCATTAGGAATCTTCCTTTTGTTAGTAACAATATCTTTCATATACTTTGCATAAGGAGGCATTCTAATAGCATCAGTCAAAGGAATTTGCAAAAATAAAGGTTTCATCCATTCACGAAACATGTTGTAGTGTTCTTCTTCCTTGGACTTGTGTTTCTTACCAGGAAAAGGCATTGGTTTCTGTACCCAAGGTTCTCTCTCATTACCATGCTTGTTGGCAATGAAGTCTTCTTTGGTGTACTTTGCATTCTTATCTATCTTTTCTGGTTCCTCTTCAACTTCTTCTTTATCGGAAGCATCACCTGGTTCAGTTTCAGCATCAGAAATAGAAACACTGTTAGGATCTTTACCTGCTTCAGAGGATTCTGCAGTTGTTTTATGCTTCTTCTTCTTCTTCTTCTTGGAGGGAATATCATCTCTTGAAGTGCGTTGAGAATCTTGCTCGATCCTCTTAGGATGTCCTTCAGGATATAAGGGGTCTTGAGTGGTAGCACCTCCTCTTGTGCGTATTTCACATGCTTGTTTTTCTCTTGCAGCATTAACTAGCAAGTCTTTTTGCACCTTGGTAAGCTGATCAATTTGAGTCTGAACCATTTGAAAATGTTTAACAAGTATCTTCACATCATTGGAGGTTCTCTCCACAATATCCTGCAACTTGTTAATAGCTCTAGAATTTTCAAACAAATGATTCTGCACCATTCTATTAAAATTATCTTGCTTAACAATAAAATTATCTAACTCATCTAAGCATTGATCAGGAGGTTTAGAATAAGGAATATCTCTATCATCAAAATGTTGGAGATAATGTACCTCAATAATAGATGAGTGAGGGATTGGCTTACATAATTCTTCTATTGGAGGTAAATTCTTCACATCTTCGGCCTTAATACCTTTCTCCTTAAGAGATTTCTTGGCTTCCTTCATAACTTCATCATTTAATTCAATCATTCCTCTCTTCTTCGGTCTCGGCTCTAGAGTTGGCGCAGGTGTTGGTGCTAGTGTTGGCTCAACTAGAGTCCAATCATCATGATTCCGGCTTATTTTAGCCATTAATTCTTCAGCTTCAGCCGGAGTTCTTTCCCTGAAAACACAACCAGCACAACTATCCAAATATGACTTAGATTCATCAGTTAGTCCATTATAAAATATATCAAGGAGTTCATTTTTAGGCAATGGCTCTTTAGGCAAAGCTCTAATTAAAGAACAAAACCTCGTCCAAGATTCAGGCAGTATCTCTCCTTTTCCCTGTTCAAAATCAAAGATTTTCTGCACAGCAGCATGTTAAGCACTAGCAAGAAAATATTTCTGAAAGAAAGCATTAACCAAAGCAATAGGACTATGAATAGATCCAGGAGACAAGCTATTAAACCAAGTTTTAGCTGCATCTTTCAACGAGAAAGGAAAAATCTTAGCAACAAAGTAAGTGCGAAGCTTAATATTATCAGAAAACAAATTACTCAAAGTAGAAAGCTCATTCATGTGCTCCATAGCACTTTCATTCTCAGTACCACAAAAAAGCTCTTTCTCAACATTAGATATGTAAGATAAATCTAAAGAGAAATCATAATCCTTGTCTCTAATATCTATGGGAGAAGCATCAAACTTAGGATCAGGAGACAATTTATATCTAACAGCACGTCTCGCTAAAAGTTCCTTAATAGCTTTAGCATCACGAGTAGCACGAGCTTCAGCAATAAAATCATCGTCAAGCTCAATATAAGCATCATCAAAATCATCACTAGGACATTCCCTAGACTCAGGTGAACTAACAGGTGTAACAGTGGTGTTTCCCATCTTAGCTCTAGCAATTGTAGCATCTAAAAAGGAACCTAGTGAACCACTCTCATCAAGCACAGTAGAAGCATCATCTAAATTATCAGTGGCATTTTCAAACTCAGCAGAAGTAGTAGCAGTAGCATGTGCATGTGCATGTGCATGTGGTGGTGTAAGCAACTTACTCATAACAGATGGTGAATCAAGAGCAACAGAAGTGTTCAAAGTTGTACCTCTTCTTGTAGTGGATGGCAATATAGGAACTTTTCCATCACGAGGTTTACCCATGATGAAAGGATTGCGGCGAACAATATGAATCCCAAGTGAACTTATAAATAAAGCTATGCTCCCCGGCAACGGCGCCAGAAAATAGTCTTGATGACCCACAAGTATAGGGGATCGCAACAGTCTTTGAGGGAAGTAAAACCCAAATTTATTGATTCGACACAAGGGGAGCCAAAGTATATATGTAAGCCTTAACAGATGAGTTGTCAATTCAGCTGCACCTGGAAACAGTCTTGCTCGCAGCGGTTTATCAGTAGCAACAGTTTTATAGTGGTGATAGTAGTGAAACAATAACAGTAGTAGTAGAATAAAAGCAGTAATAGTAGCAATAGTAAACAGTAGGATGGAATACTGTAGGCATAGGAATGGATGTACGGGCGTTGCATAGATAAGATAATTCATGAAATCAGTGAGACATGGGCATTGCAGATAAATAATGTAAAGCATCCTAGTACTAACAATCATAGGCATGTGTTCCGTATATAGTCGTACGTGCTCGCAATGAGAAACTTGCACGATATCTTTTGTCCTACCAGCCTGTTGCAGCAGGGCCTCAACGGAAACTACTAGTAATTAAGGTACTCCTTTTAATAAAGTACCAGAGCAAAGCACTAGCACTCGGGGAACACATGTGATCCTCACATCATAGCCATCCCCTCCAGTTATCCCAATTTCTGTCACTTTGGGGCCTCGGGTTCCGGACAACAATATGTGTATACAACTTGTAGATAAGACCATAAACAACAAGTATCATCATATAAATAATAACATGTTCAGATCTGAAATCATGGCACTTGGGCCCAAAGTGACAAGCATTAAGCACAACAAGTTGCAACAATGTCATAAGCACTAATAAAAGATACTAGGCACTATGCCCTAACAATCTCATAGCAAATTACATGAATGATCTCATCCAATCCCTACCATCCCCTTCGCCGACAGCGGGAATTACTCACACATGGATGGGGGAGTCATGGATGGTTGATGGAGAAACATCGGTGACGATGGTGATGAAGATCTCCTCCAAATCCCCGTCCCGGCAGGGTGCCAGAATAGAGTTTCTGGTTCCGAATTGCGGTTTCTGATGACGGCGGCGTAGCGGAAGTCTATCTGGGAAAAACGCCGAACCCCCCGCTGTTTTTAGGTCAGAGGGTATATGTAGGCGGAAGGAGGGGTCGAGGCGACGGCCGAGGCGGCCTCACCACAGGTGGGCGCGGCCAGGGCTGGGCCACGCCCCCTGGTGGTGAGCCCAGGCCGCTGCCCCCCTTCCTCTCTTCTTCTGGCTCCGTGGGTCTTCTGGCAAAATAGAATTTTTGCAATATTTTCCAGGATTTTTCCTGAAAGTCGGATTTCTGCACAAAAACGAGACACCAGAGCAATTTTGCTGAAAACAGCATTAGTCCATGTTAGTTGTATTCAAAACACACAATTTAGAGGAGAAACAATAGCAAAAGTGTTCGGGAAAGTAGATACATTTTGGACGTATCATCCTTCAATGCATAGAACCGCCGTAGTTGCTCTGCATTCCACGGGTTGCTCTCATCTTTCCCCGTTTTCTTGTCTTGTAGTCGATAAGCTCCTCCTGGTATTACTTCTGTCACGATGTAAGGTCCCACCCATGGGGACTCTAATTTGCCATGACCGTCTTGCTTTAGTCGCAAAACTAAATCTCCTACCACGAAAGATCATGGACGAACTCGACTACTATGGTAGTTTCATAGATTTTGCTGGTATTGCATGGCTCTGGCGAGTGCTACATCTCTTGCTTCGTCGAGTGCATCAACATCATCTTGTAGAGCTTCCGTAGAATTTGTTTCGTCGTAAGCCGCAATTCTTGGGGCCTCATGCATGATTTCGACTGGAAGCACGGCTTCTGCACCATGGACCAGAAAAAATGGAGTTTCTTGGGTAGCTGCATTGGGTGTTGTTCGAAGGCTCCAAAGCACGGAGGGTAGCTCGTCTAGCCAGGCGTGTTTGGCTTTCTCCAGAGGTGCCAACAACCTCTTTTTTATCCCATTGCATATTAAGCCATTGGCTTTCTCCACCTGTCCGTTTGTCTTTGGATGTGCTACCGATGCGAATTTCAATTTGATTCCCATACTTTCACAGTAAGTCTTGAACTCTTTTGATGTGAAGTTTGTCCCATTGTCTGTGATGATGCTGTGCGGCACTCCAAATCGAAATACTATAGACTTGATGAAGTTGATTGCTGCTGTGGAATCTTGGGTTGTTACTGGGGCTGCTTCTACCCATTTGGTAAATTTGTCTACTGCCACCAACATGTAGACATGCCCTCCTGGCCAAGACTTGTGTAATTTGCCTACCATGTCGAGACCCCATTGCGCGAAAGGCCATGCTAATGGTATCGGCTGTAGCTCTGGTGCTGGCGCGTGTGGTCGAGATGCGAACCGTTGACAAGCTTCGCACTTTCTGACTATATCTTTTGCATCTTCTATGGCTATTAGCCAGTAGAACCCTGCACGAAAAGCTTTGGCTGCGATAGCCCTGCTGCTAGCGTGATGTCCACATATTCCTGCGTGGATATCTTTTAATATTTCTTGTCCCTCTTGGGGAGTGATGCACCGTTATAAAACGCCAGTTATACTTTTCTTGTACAGCTTCCCTTGCAACACGACGAAAGCCTTGGATCGTCGTATTATCCTTTTTGCTTCTACTGTGCCTTCGGGTAGTGTTTTGTTTATCATGTACGCCAAATATGGCTGCATCCAGGCTTCTTCAATCATCATAACTTCTTCTAGTTCTGCTGTCCTTCCGATGCCAGACTTGCCAGCCCCCGAGCTCGTTGTTGGGTGTTGTCCTTGCTCTTCTGTAGTCGAAGTTTTGTTGTTCTTTATTGATCTTTCTATGATTTCTTCCCAAAAGACTCCTGGTGGTACGGGCAGGCACTGCAACCCGATGTTTGCTAAATTGTTGGCTTCCTCATTGCTGGCTCTGCTGACGTGCGAAACTTCGCATCCATCGAATGTTCCCTCGAGATAGTAGAATAAGTTTCTGTATGCTATCATATTGTCACTGACGGCATCACATCGGTTCATCACTTGTTGGACGACAAGATTCGAGTCCCCGAATATTTTCAGTCGAGTTGCTCCGCATGCTTTGGCCATTTTCATTCCGTGGAGCAGAGCCTCGTATTCGGCTTCATTGTTGGAAGCTTGAGGAAAACTCATTCTTAAAACGTACTTTAACTTGTCGAGTTGTGGTGATATCAGAACTACTCCTGCTCCTGTGCCTTGGATTCTTTTTGACCCGTCGAAGTACATTGTCCACACACTTGATAGATCTGGTGGCCCTGTGTTTTATAGTTCTAGCCACTCTGCTGTATAGTCCAGTAATACTTGGGATTTGATTGCCTTTCGCTTTTCGTACATGATGTCCAGGGGTGAAAATTCGATTCCCCATAGGGAGACACGTCCTGTTGCTGACGGGTTGTTCAATATATTGGATAGTGGTGCTTCATTAACCACTATGATTGGATGCACCGCGAAATACTGTCGTAGCTTTCGCGCTCTTGTGAATACGCTGTATGCGAGCTTCTGATAGTGCGGGTACCTCTGCTTTGTTGGGGATAGTACTTCACTGAAGAAATACACTGGCCTCTGTACTCCATGAGCTTTTCCCTCTTCGCTTCTTTCGACTACTAATACCGTGCTTACCACTTGATGGGTTGCGGCAATATATAATAGTAGCGGCTCTTTTTCATTTGGTGCGACCAACACTGGTGGTGTGGAGAGCACTTTCTTCAATTGTGCAAAGGCTGCATCTGCTTCTTCTTTCCACTCAAATTTGTCGTCTGATTTTTTCATGAGTGCATAGAAAGGAAGCGCTTTTTCTCCCAATCGTGCGACGAATCGACTTAGCGCCCGGCAAGCTTTTGGACGTCGTGCAACTTTGTTCATTTCCCCATTGTTAATATTGCTTGGATCTTCTCCGGGTTTGCTTCTATTCCTCTTACGGATACCAGGAAACCTAGAAGTTGTCCTGCTGATACCCCAAAGGAACATTTTGTCGGGTTAAGCTTGAGCTTGTACCTGTTTAGGTTGTCGAAGATTTCTGCCAAATCACTGATTAATGACTCTTCTTTCCTTATGGTGATGACCACGTCGTCGATGTAGACTTAAATGTTGCGTCCTATTTGACTTCTGAGGCAGTTTTGCATCATCCGCTAGTAGGTTGCTCCTGCGTTTTGTAAGCCAAAAGGCATGACTTGATAGCAGAACACGCCATATGGTGTGATAAAAGCTGTTTTTTCCTCGTTTTCTTTCTTCAATTTGATCTGGTTATAACCAGAATATGCGTCCAGAAAGGAAAGCCTTGCGCACCCCGCTGTTGAGACTATTATTTGATCAATGCAAGTTAGGGGAAAGGGATCCTTTGGACAGTGCTTGTTCAGAGATGTGTAGTCGACGCACACTCTTTGTACGTCTGTGTTTTTTTTGGGGACAATAACTGGATTAGATACCCAAGTCGATATTTTGATTTCTCAGATTAATCCTGCATTTTCTAGCCTGTGTAGCTCGGATGCTATTGCTTTCCTTTTGGGTTCGTCAAATCATCTCAATGGTTGCTTGACTGGCTTTGCTTTGGGATCCACGTTTAGTGCGTGCTCGATGATACGTCCAAAACGTATCCACTTTCCCGAACACTTTTGCTGTTGTTTCTCCTCTAATTTGTGTGTTTTGAATACAACTAACATGGACTAACGCTGTTTTCAGCAGAATTGCTCTGGTGTCTCGTTTTTGTGCCAAAATCCAACTTTCAGTAAAAATTCGGGAAAAATTGGCAAAAATCCTATTTCACGAGAAGACCCACGGAGCCAGAAGACGAGACGGAGGGGAGGCACGAGGCCTCCACACACACAGGGGGCGCGGCCCAGCCCTGGCCACGCCCACCTGTTGTGAGGGCGGCTCGGCCGTCTCCTTGACCTCTCCTTCCGCCTACATATACCCTCTGACCTGAATATATCGGTGGTACGGCGTTTTTCCCAGATAGACTTCCGCTACGCCGCCGCCATCAGAAACCGTGATTCGGAACCAGAAACTCCGTTCTGGCACCCTGCCAGGACGGGGATTTGGAGGAGATCTTCATCACCATCATCACCGACGTCCCTCCATCGACCATCCATGACTCCCCCATCCATGTGTGAGTAATTCCCCCGCTGTAGGTGAGGGGATGGTAGGGATTGGATGAGATTGTTCATGTAATTTGATATGAGATTGTTAGGGCATGGTGCCTAGTATCTACTATTAGTGCTTATGACATTGTTGCAAGTTGTTATGCTTAATGCTTGTCACTTTGGGCCTGAGTGCCATGATTTCAGATCTAAACATGTTATTGTTTCATTATGATAATTATTGTTTATGGTCATACCTACAAGTTGTTTACACATATTGTTGTCCGGAACCTGAGGCCCCAAAGTGACAGAAATTGGGATAACCGGAGGGGATGGCTACGATGTGAGGATCACATGTGTTCACCGAGTGTTAATGCTTTGCTCCGATACTTTATTAAAAGGAGTACCTTAATTACCAGTAGTTTCCCTTGAGGCCCTGCTGCAACAGGCTGGTAGGACAAAAGATGTCGTGCAAGTTTCTCCTTGTGAGCACGTACGACTATATATGGAACACATGCCTATGATTGTTAGTGCTAGGATGCTTTATCATTATTTATCTACAATTGCCCATGTCTCACTGATTTCATGAATTATCTTATCCATGCAACGCCCGTACATCCATCCCTATGCCTACAGTATTTGTTCCTACTGTTTACTATTGCTACTATTACCGCTGCTATTTTACTACTGCTGTTACTGTTTCACTACTATCACCACTATAAAACTATTGCTACTGATAAACCACTGCGAGCAAGACTGTTTCCAGGTGCAGCTGAATTGACAACTCATCTGTTAAGGCTTACATATATTCTTTGGCTCCCCTTGTGTCGAATTAATAAATTTGGGTTTTACTTCCCTCGAAGACTGTTGCGATCCCCTATACTTGTGGGTCATCAAGACTATTTTCTGGCGCTGTTGCCGGGGAGCATAGCTTTATTTGTAAGTTCACTTGGTATTCATATTGTTCGCTGCAATCCTTTCATCATGGGTAAACCTCGTGATGGAAAAGTTCCTATATTGCCATCCACTGCAAGAAGAGGTACGACTTTGAACACCTCTGTTGCTCTTGATTCGCCATCTGTTATGAGTAAGTTGCTTACACCACCACATGCACACGCTACTGCTACTACTTCTGCCGAGTTTGAAAATGCCACTGATAATTTAGATGATGCTTCTACTGTGCTTGATGAGAGTGGTTCATTAGGTTCCTTTTTAGATGCTACTATTGCTAGAGCTAAGTTGGGAAACACCACTGTTACACCTGTTAGTTCACCTGAGTCTAGGGAATGTCCTAGTGATGATTTTGATGATGCTGATATTGAGCTTGACGATGATTTTATTGCTGAAGCTCATGCTACTCGTGATGCTAAAGCTGTTAAAGAACTTTTAGCAAGACGTGCTGTTAGATATAAATTGTCTCCTAATCCTAAGTTTGTTGCTTCTCCCATAGATATTAGAGACAAGGATTATGATTTCTCTTTAGATTTATCTTACATATCTATTGTTGAGAAAACTCCTTTTTGTGGTACTAAAGATGAGAGTGCTATGGAGCACATGAATGAGCTTTCTACTTTGAGTAATTTGTTTTCTGATGATATTAAGCTTCACACTTACTTTGTTGCTAAGATTTTTCCTTTCTCGTTGAAAGATGCAGCTAAAACTTGGTTTAATAACTTGTCTCCTGGATCTCTTAATAGTCCTATTGCTTTGGTTAATGCTTTCTTTCAGAAATATTTTCCTGCAAGTGCTCAACATGCTGCTGTGCAGAAAATCTTTGACTTTGAACAGGGAAAAGGAGAGATACTGCCTGAATCTTGGACAAGGTTTTGTTCTTTAATTAGAGCTTTGCCTAAAGAGCCATTGCCTAAAAATGAACTCCTTGATATATTTTATAATGGACTAACTGATGAATCTAAGACATATTTGGATAGTTGTGCTGGTTGTGTTTTCAGGGAAAGAACTCCGGCTGAAGCTGAAGAACTAATAGCTAAAATAAGCTAAAATCATGATGATTGGACTCTAGTTGAGCCAACTCCAGCACCAACACCTGTGCCATCTACAGAGCCTACGCCGAAGAAGAGAGGGTTGATTGAATTAAATGATGAAGTGATGAGGGAAGCCAAGAAATCTATTAAGGAGAAAGGTATTTAAGCCGAAGATGTTAAGAATTTACCTCCTATAGAAGAATTATGTAAGCCAATCCCTCACTCATCTAATATCGAGGTACACTCTCTCCAACGCTTTGATGAAAGAGATATTCCTTACTCTAAACCTCCTGATCAATGCTTAGATGAGTTTGATAATTTTGTTGTTAAGCAAGATAATTTTAATAGAATGGTGCAGAATCATTTATTGGAAAATTCTAGAGCTATTAACAAGTTGCAGGATATTGTCGAGAGAACCTCCAATGATGTGAAGATACTTGTTAAACATTTTCAAATGGTTCAGACTCAAATTGATCAGCTTACCAAGGTGCAAAAAGATTTGCTAGTTAATGCTTCAAGAGAGAAGCAAGCGTGTGAAATGCGCATGAGAGGAGGTGCTACTACCCAAGACCCCTTATATCCTGAAGGACATCCTAAGAGGATCGAGCAAGATTCTCAACGCACTTCAAGAGATGATATTCCTTCCAAGAAGAAGAAGAAGAAGAAGCATAAAACAACTGCAGAATCCTCTGATGCAGGTAAAGATCCTAACAGTGTTTCTATTTCTGATGCTGAAACTGAACCAGGTGATGCTTCCGATAAAGAAGAAGTTGAAGAGGAACCAGAAAAGATTGATAAGAATGCAAAGTACACCAAAGAAGACTTCATTGCCAACAAGCATGGTAATGAGAGAGAACCTTGGGTGCAGAAACCAATGCCTTTTCCTGGTAAGAAACATAAATCAAAGGAAGAGGAACACTACAACAGGTTTTGTGAATGGATGAAACCTTTATTTTTGCAAATTCCTTTGACTGATGCTATTAGAATGCCTCCTTATGCAAAGTATATGAAAGATATTGTTACTAACAAAAGGAAGATTCCTAATGAGGAAATTTCCACTCTACTTGCTAATTATTCTTTTGATGGTAAAGTTTCGGAGAAGCTTGGAGATCCAGGTATACCAACTATTCCTTGCTCCATTAAAAATAACTATGTTAGAACTGCTTTATGTGATTTGGGAGCTGGAGTTAGTGTGATGCCTTTTTCTCTTTATAAGAGACTTGATCTAGAAAAATTGGTATCGACTGATATATCTTTGTAGATGGCTGATAAGTCTACTACTATTCCTATTGGTATATGTGAAAATGTTCATGTTCAAGTTGCTAATAGTTATTTGATATTAACTGACTTTGTTGTGTTGGAAATGCCTGAAGATGATAATATGTCTATTATTCTTGGGAGACCCTTTCTAAACACTGCAGGGGCTGTTATTAATTGCAATCAAGGAAAAGTAACTTTTAATGTCAATGATAAAGAGTACACGGTTTATTTTCCCAAGAAGATTGATAGGAAAAATGCTCTAAATTCCATCAAGAATGTTGAGACCATCAGAGTTGGTCAAATTATTTGTTCAAAGCGGAAGCCCAAGGAAGAATATAAAATTGTTATGATTGGGACTATGCCTATCAAAGTTGAGGTAACATAAGCATTTAGTGAAATGTAAAGTTTTGCCTCATATAAAGTTAGTTTGGTAACAAGACTTGATCAACCTTGTTAACAAAGTGATTTTATATGAACGAAACTTTGTTTTCACTGCATCCACTCCACCTCACTTATATTTACTTGTTCAATTTTATTACTTTAGTTTAGTTACATGATTAAGAGTATCTCAGAGCTGCTCATACTTTGTTTTGATTTGCTTGAAATCGTTTCATCTTCGTTTTTCCGAGTTTTTATCGATTTGCCAATTTCTAAAAAATCCTTGAAAATAAAGTTTCTCGAAAAATTCCAGTAAATTCTTTATAAATTTTTATGTCAAAAATGGGACAGAGAGGCACCTGGGAGACACCGGGAGGGGCTGCCACACCACCACACATACAGGGGGCACAGCCCAGCCCTGGCCGCGCCCACCTGCTGTGAGGGGGCCCCACCTGGCCTCTCACTTATCTCTTCTTCCCCAACACCCTCTCTCTCCCGAAATATCTCAACACCCAGCTCAAACCCGTGTTCTTGCTGTTCTTCATCGCGATTTTTCGATCTCCTTGCTCAGCCCATCATTTCTGCTGAGATTTGGAGCAATTGTTCTCTGGTATGTGACTCCTCCGCTTGTCCAAGTAGAATTTCTTTTGGTGAAGTATTCCTTGAGTATTTTAGCATTGTAGGTGGCAGGATAAATGAGTATGCATGCTTGTTCTATTGCTTAGAAATGTTATTTTGATGCATGTTAGCTCTCTAGCAACTCACTATAGTAGTTTCCTACATTTGCTTGTCTCAAAATCACTTTTTATGAGGTCTGTTAAAAATTTCAGAAATGGAGGAGAATGCATGACAAGGGTATAGCTAATAGAGCCCGTTAGTTGAGTACCCCTGAGGCCCGATAAGCTAGGCCCAATTGTAATGATAGTCGAGATACGAGTCCTTACCATATGTCGATATTGTAATCTGTATCGGACCCTACCCGATCCTTGAGACCTGGCCACCTATATATAGGGGCCAGGAGGGGATGGTGTAGGCCAGATTAAAAGCAAGCCAGGTTCAACACCCAAGTTTACTTTCGATATACACTTATTTTGACTAACCTTACCTTTGAGTTCATCTGACGCCCTATCTCCCCGATCCTAAGTCTTTCATCTAGGACATTTGTCGAGTTAACCCTCGTCAATTGGCGCCGACCGTGGGGACTCTGGGCGTTGGAATCATGAATTCGATGGCTTTTTCGATTTTTAGACAACAGCAGTACAGAAGTCGACGAAAATCAAGAGATGGAGTTGACAATCGGAAGTCTAAGCATCTTCATCGGGCCATCGGGTTCATCTCGCTTTTCAGATCCGACGAAACAAGATCCGTCGGCAAGTGAGCCCAAAACAGTAGCAATGATGGAATATTCTGAAGGCTCTTCTAGCGAGGTAAACTCGCCGGTCAGCTCAGGAGAAGTGCAAAAAGGAAAAATCGCAGAAGACGACAAAGCAATGGAAAATTTCGACGTAGGGGTCCAACTCAAAGATCTCATGATCTGCCTCGACGATATCTCAGACAAGTCAACAGATACATGGAAGACAGGGTTAGAGCTTTCTGAAGATGGTGACTCGATCTTCTCAAGCTTTAATAGTAACATCGACAAACAATGCCAAGTGCTCGCCATTGTAGGAGACAATTCAGAAGAATTCGACGAAAAACAACAATCCAGTGCTAAACCCAGCAAATATCAACAGAGGAGCAAATCACCTAGCAGAAGGGCAAACAGCAAAATCTGTCACAACCAGGGAAAAAATTCGACTATCAGCCGATGAATGGAGAATAATAAGAGAAGCCATAGAACACGGCACGCCAATACCATCAAATTCTAGCAAGGACATGCTTTTGGGGTATCATTATGCCCTAAGGCAGCAGGCAAAACAACTAGCAAAGGAGAAAATAGAGATACAACAAAGAAAAGAATCAGCCTTTGCAGCTAGCAACGCCGCTCGCAGAGCACGAAGTGACGCATCGCACACTAACGCAAGGAGAAATCATCGACATGGTTCAAGGTACGAAAACCTCGAGTACTCAGAAAGGCAAAGCATCTCCAAAAATCTCAACTCGTCCTTCCTATCGGTCGACGAGCAGGGGAACATCGTACCAAAAACCCCCGAAGCAGCACTAGTGGTAGCACATGCATATTTGCTTACAACTCGACTAAGTCCAGGGGATCCTAGGGAACATATGCATAGAGCAGCATTGAACGGACTAAACATGGTGGGCCATGATACGTCTCAAACATATCTATAATTTTTGTTGCTCCATGCTTGTTTTTACACCATTTGCCTATTGTTTCGTTACACTTAGTGGCATTTTTATGCATTTTCCGGAACTAACCTATTAACGAAGTGCCACAGTGCCAGTTTCCTGTTTTCTGCTATTTTTGTGTTTCGGAAGTGATACACAGGAAATATTCTCGGAATTGGACGAAACAAGTTCCTGAAGTCTTATTTTACCCGGAAGCTTCCAGAGATCCGAAGGAGAGTAGGAGGTGAGGGACCAGGGGCCCACACACAGGGGTGGCGCGGCCAGCCCCTGGCCCGCGCCACCGCCTTGTGAGGCCACCTGGCCCCTCTTCTGACGACGCCCCTTCGCCTATAAAGACCCCCCGACAGAAAAAACCTAAGTGCCCGATCAGTTTTCCAGAACACATCGCGATACGCCGCCGCCGTCGACCCGAAGATCGGGAGGGTCCAGAAGCTCTTCCCGGCACCCTGCCGGAGAGGGGAATCACCACCAGAGGTCTTCTTCATCGCCATGCTTGCCTCCGGAGCGATGAGTGAGTAGTCTACCTTGGACTATGGGTCCATAGCAGTAGCTAGATAGTTGTCTTCTCCACTATGTGCTTCATGTTTAGATCTCATGAGCTGCCATACATGATTGAGATCACCGTTATGTAATTCTACATGTTTGGTTTGTTGGGATCCGATGAATATTGGTGTTTATGATTAAGTTGTTGTACTGAATTATATCTTTTGTTATCTCTATGTTGTTTATGATCTTGTATGCTCTCCGTTGTTAGTAGCTATCTTGGCCAAGTAGTTGCTAGTGACTCCAAGAGGGGGTATTTATGCTCGATAGTGGGTTCATGTCTCTATTTCACCTGGGGGAATGATAGAAACCTCTAAGGTGGTAGATGTGCTGTTGCTACTAGGGAGAAAACAACATTCATATGCTCAAGGGCATATGCTTTGTTTACATTACACACTTTGCTTAATGCAATTATCTGTTGTTCGCAACTTAATACTTCTAGGGTGTTCGGATTGATATCCCCGGGAGTGGATTATTAGTCATAGATGCAGTTGGATGGCGGTCTATGTATTTTGTTGTAATGCCCAGAGTAAATCTCATAGTGATCTTCTTGACATATCACGTTATCTCTATTCTATCAATTGCCCAACTGTAATTTGTTTACCCAACATGTGTTATTTTATCTATGGAGAGACACCACTAGTGAACTGTGGACCCCGGTCCTATTTACACCATATTGCAATCACCTGTTTACTTTTCTCGTACTGTTTACTTTACTAGCATACTCTACTGTTTTCCACTCGATACGCTCATAACCTTTGTTTCAAGCAAACCGGTGAGATTGACAACCTCATCGCAAGTTGGGAACAAAGTATTTGTTTGTGTGTGTGCAGGTTCCACAACACCTTCAGTCGTCATTGTCTCTCCTCTCCTGTTCGATAAACCTTGGTTTCTTAACTGAGGGAAAACTTGCCGCTACACTCATCATACCTTCCTCTTGGGGTTCCCAACGGGCTGGTCATCACCACGCACAAGGACTTACTGCTCCCACATCAACTACACGCCACAGCTCTTTTCTGGCGTCATCATCGAGTAGCAGCTTCTTTTCTGGCGCCGTTGCCGGGGAGGAAGAGAAGACTTCTGCGAGGGGAGTTCTTCGCACACACATTCTTTACTTTGTTATTTGTTTTGCTTTACTTTATTTATTTTACCTGCATTGCTTTTATATCAAAAACCCAAAAAAATTAGAATCCTTGGTAGTTGTTATTTCTTTACTTTAGTTTATCATGCTGTTCCCTGAGTTCGTACTGGAGGACCTCTCTGTAGGTAGTGGTTCGATTATTGGCAAAAGTAACATTGAGGAGTTCTTTAATCACATTAGTATGCATAAGGAAGTTGAGGAAAAGTCTTTGGTTGAGTTAGCCCCTAGTTATGAAGTTGCTTCTGCTCATTTAGTTCACATGTTAGAAGCTAGGTTTGCTAGTCTTAATCCTTTTATGCAATATATGTTCCTTAAGCTTCATGAAATTGAGGATCCCGAAAAGAAGGCTTTTATCTTGGAAACTTTGCGCCTAGAATTTAAGGATGTCGTTGTTGAAGCTAGGAAAGTTCTTAAACATTTTAATAAACTCGGTTCACCTATAAAGGTTATTGATACTAATGATGAGGGAACCGAAATACCTATACCTTGCAAGCTTTTGGGATTGAATGATGCCTTCGAAAACAATTTCGCCTGGATCTGTCCTGAAAATCTTTTTGATGAGAATAGTGTACCGAAGCATGATCACAAAGGGGATTCTAAAACTTATGTGGATGAAATACAATGCCTTATTGATAAGACCTCTGCAATTGATCTTAATGCTTCTTCTGACGGTACTTGATTCGCAATTTTCTGCGCCTAGCTCAAAGCCGTTAAAGAAAAGCACTCTTGGGAGATAACCCAATGTTTTCTTTTCAGTACTTTTTCTTTTATTTGAGTCTTGGAAGTCATTACTACTGTAATGACCGCTCCTTATCTTGTTTATTTCGTTTTTGTGCCAAGAGAAGCCTCTAATTTGAGTGAGGTAAAGATTTGGGGATGTTGCTGTCCTGAAACTGTTTTCGGTGCTGCACCGTAAAAATACGTGAAAATTCTCTGTTTATCTTTTGGACCTGCGATTTCTTGTGCATATGCCCCAGGTTATATCCAAACTTTTCTTAGTTGAACACTTTTTGATTTGAGCAACAGAAAATCCCTAAAAAATTCGACCTTTGTCAGCTGTTCAGTTTTGACAGATTTCTGCCAATATTTGTGTTTGCCACTTTATCGCTTTCTTTTGAGTTCTTTTGATCACGGAACTTTTGGGGAGGTTGCTACAGTAGTATCTACTATATATGTGGTGGTTTTGAGTTGAAACCTGAAGCAAATAGAGGATTGATTATATGTTATGCTTGCACTAATGTTCTTTTGATCACGGAACTTTTGGGGAGGTTTGAGTTCTTTTGATCACGGAACTTTTGGGTTCTTTTGATCACGGCACTAATGTTTTGAGTTCTTTTGATCACGGAACTTTTGGGGAGGTTGCTACAGTAGTATCTACTATATATGTGGTGGTTTTGAGTTGAAACCTGAAGCAAATAGAGGATTGATTATATGTTATGCTTGCACTAATGTTGCTAATAGAATTGTGTTTAGTTTTGTATGAAGGAAGTTTTCAAGTGTAGGGATTGGAGAATGATGAGATGAGTTGAAGAATGGACAAAAGCTCAAGCTTGGGGATGCCCATGCATCACCCCAAGAAATATCCAAGAAGTACAAGCGTCAAAGCTTGGGGATGCCCCCGAGGCACCCCTTCTTCATCGGCAAAAATCAGGTCACCTTTCAAAACACTATATTTTTATTGCTTCATGCACTATGTGTTTTTCTTGGAGCGTCAGTTGTTTTAGTTTTCTTAGTTGGTTTAGGTTTGTTTGTTTGCTGCAATAAATGGTTGGACCCCAACAAATTTCCTTTGGAGAAGTTGCTTGTTTTCATTTGCAAAGAACGCTCTAGTTTTCACTCTTATTAAAAATCGAGTGTTCTACTTTTTCTGCTACTGCTTTTGGTTTTCGTTTTTGCCTTGATATGCATTCAGACCTTGTCATATATTTTCATCAAGGTGTATTTTTGCCTCTGATCTTCATTGGTTTTCATCAAAAGAGGTGTTTATAAAAATTTCAAATGGTGTTGGAAAAGAGAAAAAGCTTTGTGCAAAATAGTGGTACAAGAAGGAGCTTGTGTAGACTGCGGCTTAGGCTTTTTCATGTCATGCTTGATGTCTTTTTGATAGTATGCTTAGTGGTTTTTCTGTAGCATGACTTGTCTCAAATAACTGAGATTGCTTAATGAGCCTTTGAAAAAATCATGCGTTGTTTTTATTGTATGGAAGCATTATTTTGGTTTTCTCCTTGATGCTTTATTTGGGTTGACTTGGCGCATGCTCACACATGTTAGACTCTTACAAAGTCGCCAATAGCCTTCATGATCATTTAGTTTTTGACTTTTGATGCCATCTTATGCTTCTTTTAATGTCGCTTTGTCGCTTTGCATGATTATGGCCATTATTGCTCTCTTAGTTGGTCGCTCCCACTCTTTTGCTAGCCCTCACCTTGTACTGAGTATGAGCTCTACTCGTGCATCCAACTCCTAAAAGCCAAAGTTTTCCAAAGTGTCCACCATACATACCTACTAGCAATTTGCTATTCCAAGTAAATTTGACTTGCTTTTATTTTCTCTTCAAATTAAACTCTTACCAGTGTTATGCGAAATTCGGTCAGTAAAGCTCTCACGAACCGGAAGGCACACTTTACTTTTTCCTGTTCTTAAAAATTTGACATTGTGGTCTCTTATGTTGAGTTGTTATGCTTGCAAGTTGTAAGTTGGATTCTAGCCCAGCCATGCAGTCATGGGGCAAGCTTTCAACATTGCACTTCTTTTTGAGTTGATATCGTGATCTTTTGTTTATGGATGCCCGCGGTGTGAAATGAATTGGGAATCTTGTGGGGATCATGGAGTTTGTATATGTGTTAGGGAAACGCCGGGCTGCCAATCTAAGCCATACATAATTCATGGTGGAAATTTGCAGCATACCCATGGTGAACATTCGACGACGCATCTCACAATAAAAAGCTAAACAATATAGCAAATAAAAGAGACGTCGAGGTGTTCATTGTCTGCTTGTCCTGTCATTTTGGTGTGGGCTTGTTCCATGTCATCGGGCACGGAGGTACCCCATTGGCGGTTCTCAATGATATGCATATACTTACAATGAAAAGAGCCTTGCTTGGGACTCTAAGTAAAGTAGCATGAGGTTTGGGTACTTGTATTCACGGGGCACGAGGTTTTCAACTTATGATTTGTCAAGCATATGCATCATAATTGTTCTCGCATTAACTTTAACCATTCAAGATGCTTATGATGGGGGCAATGAGAGCTCAAAGCCGGTAAGTACCATAATTTTTGAAGGTTATAAAACTTGCAATCACTGCTTCCGTCTGCGAAAGGGCCTTTCTTTTACTTTTATGTTGAGTCATCACCTTCTTTCTTTATGCACCGTTAAGAGAGCATAGTTGTCATTCTTAGTGTGATATGCATTGTCCCAAAGTTCATTGATTGATTCATATTGTTGGTTTCACTTGTTCTTAAATTATTTGTATCTAGTCGCCCTCTTAAACTTTGAGGTGTCCTATGCATTTATGTTTTGCTCTCTTTGAAGGACAAGCTGAAAACCTTTTGTATGTCTTTCCTTATGATTTGAACACACATTTGACTTTCATTGTTTCATTTTCATGATCTTTTGTTTGTGTTCATTTGCATGTTTACAACATGGTTGCTAAGTTCTTATTATCATGATTATATCTTCATGCCCATGTTTTAAGTTCTATTGATCCCAGCTCACCAATGCTTACATATATGATCAAGATTGTGTAGGTGCATGTCACCTCAAAAATTATTCTTTTGTTATCACTTACCTACTCGAGGATGAGCAGGAGTTAAGCTTGGGGATGCTTGATACGTCTCAAACGTATCTATAATTTTTGATGCTCCATGCTTGTTTTTACATCATTTGCCTATTGTTTCGTTACACTTAGTGGCATTTTTATGCATTTTCCGGAACTAACCTATTAACGAAGTGCCACAGTGCCAGTTTCCTGTTTTCTGCTGTTTTTGTGTTTCAGAAGTGATACACAGGAAATATTCTCGGAATTGGACGAAACAAGTTCCTGAAGTCTTATTTTACCTGGAAGCTTCCAGAGATCCGAAGGAGAGTAGGAGGTGAGGGACCAGGGGCCCACACACAGGGGTGGCGCGGCCAGCCCCTGGCCCGCGCCACCGCCTTGTGAGGCCACTTGGCCCCTCTTCTGACGACGCCCCTTCGCCTATAAAGACCCCCCGACGGAAAAAACCTAAGTGCCCGATCAGTTTTCCAGAACACATCGCGATATGACGCCGCCGTCGACCCGAAGATCGGGAGGGTCCAGAAGCTCTTCCCGGCACCCTGCCGGAGAGGGGAATCGCCACCGGAGGTCTTCTTCATCGCCATGCTTGCCTCCGGAGTGATGAGTGAGTAGTCTACCTTGGAGTATGGGTCCATAGCAGTAGCTAGATGGTTGTCTTCTCCACTATGTGCTTCATGTTTAGATCTCATGAGCTGCCATACATGATTGAGATCACCGTTATGTAATTCTACATGTTTGGTTTGTTGGGATCCGATGAATATTGGTGTTTATGATTAAGTTGCTGTACTGAATTATATCTTTTGTTATCTCTATGTTGTTTATGATCTTGCATGCTCTCCGTTGTTAGTAGCTATCTTGGCCAAGTAGTTGCTAGTGACTCCAAGAGGGGGTATTTATGCTCGATAGTGGGTTCATGTCTCTATTTCACCTGGGGGGGTGACAGAAACCTCTAAGGTGGTAGATGTGCTGTTGCTACTAGGGAGAAAACAACATTCATATGCTCAAGGGCATATGCTTTGTTTACATTACACACTTTGCTTAATGCAATTATCTATTGTTCGCAACTTAATACTTCTAGGGTGTTCGGATTGATATCCCCGGGAGTGGATTATTAGTCATAGATGCAGTTGGATGGCGGTCTATGTATTTTGTTGTAATGCCCAGAGTAAATCTCATAGTGATCTTCTTGACATATCACGTTATCTCTATTCTATCAATTGCCCAACTGTAATTTGTTTACCCAGCATGTGTTATTTTATCTATGGAGAGACACCACTAGTGAACTATGGACCCCGGTCCTATTTACATCATATTGCAATCACCTGTTTACTTTTCTCGTACTGTTTACTTTACTAGCATACTCTACTGTTTTCCACTCGATACGCTCATAACCTTTGTTTCAAGCAAACCGGTGAGATTGACAACCTCATCGCAAGTTGGGAACAAAGTATTTGTTTGTGTGTGTGCAGGTTCCACAACACCTTCAGTCGTCATTGTCTCTCCTCTCCTGTTCGATAAACCTTGGTTTCTTAACTGAGGGAAAACTTGCCGCTACACTCATCATACCTTCCTCTTGGGGTTCCCAATGGGCTGGTCATCACCACGCACAAGGACTTACTGCTCCCACGTCAACTACACGCCACAGCTCTTTTCTGGCGTCATCATCGAGTAGCAGGCCACAAGCTATCAGCAAAAGGAGAGGAAGCATATCACCACAAGGAAGAACACAAGCCAAGATCACCTCGCCGTCACAATAGTCCTCGGCACAGAAATAGTAATCAACGATCTCGATCACCATCACCAAGACAACATGGAGGAACCCGAAGATCTCGATCTCCAAACGGAAAGCACGACTATGAAGACGACGAAAAGGAGATGGGAGCATCGTGCTTTACCCACAGGGTTCGCACCACACCAGTACCCAAGGGGTTCAAATTACCTCATGATCAACAAAAGTACGACGGATCACAGGAACCACAATCATGGCTCTCAGACTATCTGCAAGCAGTACAAATATTGGGAGGAACCAAAGAAACAGCAATGCAAAGTTTGCAACTACACCTCACTGGCGTAGCAAGGTCATGGTTGAGCAAACTAGAGAAAGAAACCATTGGGAGCTGGGAAGACCTCACAAAGCAATTCACAAGCAACTTTAGGTCGACATACAAGCGGCCATCATCAATAGAAGAAGTCAAAGCGTGTGTGCAACAACGCGACGAAACGTTACGGGCATACATCCAAAGATGGAGTCTTATCAAAAACTCAGCAGTCGAAGTTTCAGACGAAAGAGCAATAGACGCGTTCATAATTGGATTAAGGCGAAGAGACCTAGTCGAAGAGATGAGCAGAATCAAGCCAAAAATAGTGTCAGACCTCATGGACATAGCAAACAGATTTGCAGATGGAGAAGACGCATGCAACAACAAGCGGACGCGATCCCCAGAGGATGACAAAAGAAATAGATATGGAAGTCAAAGGAGATGGTCCCGCAATTACGACAACTACGGCTCCCATAGCCGCGGGGTATAAGGACAACAGCTATCAAGGAAGTGATCGCAGAAGCTCGGGATATCGAAGCTATGGAAAAGAGGACTATAAAAAGTTTCCCACGAGAGAATCCAGAGAGTATAACCCGTCGCCAGAAGACATGCTAAATGGACCTTGTCATATACACTCAACGTTCGTCGATGGAAAGCTAGTATCCAGGCATGCAATGAAAGATTGCACAACATTCTTGAAGCTACAAGAGGTAGCATTAAACAAACAAACCAAAGCAAGGCGACAAGGATACGAAGGCAGCAACAAACCTCCCACAAATCAGCAAGGGAACAATGGAGCCCCTCAAGGACAAGACCAGCCAAACCAGGGACACGATGACGACGAAGGGTACGTTCCATCTAAGGGACACATCACAGCAATGATACAACCTGTGCCCAAGTCGAACAAAGAGGAAAAGAGTATTACTCGACAAGTCAATCTAGCAGTCACTTCACCTCCAGCTACAACAGAATATCTACACTGGTCAGAACAACCAATCGAGTTCAACAGGGAAGATCACCCTATAACAGTACCTCGGCCGGGAAACGTGCCCTTGGTACTCAAAGCTCAAATCGGCGCATACGATGTTGATAGAATATTCATGGACGCAGGAAGCGGAATCAATTTGATATATGCGAAAACGCTTAGAGCAATGCATATATCACTAGAGTTCTTGAAGCCAACAGATTGTTCCTTCCATGGAATCGTACCAGGAAGTGCCAATTATCTAGTAGGGCGGATAGCACTCAACGTTTGCTTCGGCAACCGACAAAACTACATAAGAGAAAAGCTAGACTTCGAGGTTATGGACTGGCCATCTCAGTATCACGTGATCCTCGGGCGACCCGCGTTTTCGCGATTCATGGCAGTGCCTCACTATACGTATCTAGTACTCAAAATGCTAGGACCAAAGGGAATAATCACAGTAAAGGGAAGCTTTGAAGTCTCAGATCTCTGCGACAAGGAGTTCCACAAGATGGCGCAAAACTTTGGCATGATAGCCAACTATGCAGAGAAGGTGAAAAACACGACTACGGAAGGCGTCAAGCTACTCGAAGGGCGCGCCGTGGAGCCAGAGATGAAGAAACCACGAGTAGAAGCATCAGGAGAAGACAAAGTTACAGAAGAAGAAGAGAAGGCCACGACGGCATAAGCATCACGAGCAACAAAGTATAGTAGAAGAATAAGGCTGTAAAAGCCACGAGTCATACCAGGGGCAATGCCCTCTAGATCCAGAACACAGGTCATAGGCCGGATCTCTTGTTTCACCCCATGTATCTTACATTACAAGTATAATAAAGACAAAACGTTCCTCATATTTGAGTTTACGAGTCTTTCAAAGGGAAAATGCAGCAAACGCACGAATCGTACAAAAACGCTCTGAGAATACATTTCAGACATACAGTCGCGAAATAAGAAACTCTCGCGTTCCACATATACACAAGTATTATAACATCGGGTTGTCAGAATCGTCTACACCTAAAGGGTCTAAGTAGTGATACTCACGGAAAAACGTGGCATCCTCTTGCAATAGCCTGGCTATAATTCGTCGAGCAGGCTGCAAGATACTCTCCAAATGTACTCGAAGGCTAGCTCCATATGGAGGATAGCTCAGCGACATAGAACTATAATTGAGTCTTGGCTGCCACTTGCGTATCCACCCAAGAGCAAAATTGGCACCTGCCACTAAGTTCAGTTCTATCAATCGATGAATTCGCTGGCTGGATCTAAAAGTATCGAGAAGTAGTGGGAAAGTTGTAGGCAGAGGATTGCGAGGAAGCATAACCGAGTGCATAGTTACGAGAGCTCTTCTGCAGCCATCAACTGCCTTGCCAATGTGCTGGGCGCAGTCCTGAAGCAATACAATAGCACTCCAGCGTCGAGGAGCAGACCACAAAGTTTCAACACCGGCGGACATTCTTTCTAGAGCCGCATTTCGCTTGGTAACCCGACGATCTTCAGCAGCGAAATCCAAACAAGTGCCTATGATGGCAAAGGATATCATAAAAACAGCAGTGGAGCAAAAAGAGAAAAAGAGGAGTCGCAAGGAAACTTACATCGCAACATCTCGCAGGCAGACTCGATAATACCAATGACAAAAGAGTCGCATTCTTCATGATGCACAATCTTCGCCATCAGACTAGATACCTTATCGTCAAGAATAGATACCTGCTTCGTCAAACCAGAAGTTTTGCTAGCTTTATCAAATGCCATCTGAGCTTGGCGTTTGGCCAAAGTCAAGCGAGCCTCAAGATCAGAAATCCTTGAAGAATATTCCGCGCATTGACAGCAGCGGCGAGGAGGCGACAAAACCTTAGAGCTGAACTCGCGAGCGGAAGAAGGAGCATGATCGCGATTCAAAGGATCATTGATGTGCATAGACTGGAAGTCAAAGAAAGGGGAAACATTTCAGAAGCCAGCACAACATATTATAGAAAAGAAGCATATATTTACATAGATTCAAACCCTTTGACTAAGGTTCTCGGGTTGCATGCGACTACAGGGTTTTACATCAAAAGCAGAAATTGAAAACTACAGAGAAGCCGAGTCTACGCCACCTCAGCATTTTGTTCCGTGGCAGAAGAGGGCATGGCAAATTGATCGCCAATAGTTGAAGGAGGCGCGGGTTCTTCCGTCGCTGGAGTTGGCGCAGTAGATGTCGCGGAGGCCGCCGAAGGAGAAATAATTGACACCAGGGCAGGCGCCAACTTCTTCGCCTTCTCAAAGAAAGCTTTTAGCTCAGAGCGGGTTCGGCCATGAGGAGAGCTCACCTTCTCCCAGTCGACATCGGCACCATGTGCATAAGAAAGTGCGATAGCACCCTCATCACCACGCTTCAGAGAGAGCCCCTTCAGTTGGAGGATGGGGTCTTCAGTCGTATCGAAGGCTTTGGCGAGTTCCTTCAAGTCACCTTTCGGAACATCCGCCTTTTTCTTCGGCCACAACCCGACGAACATCCACGTCAGAACGCGGCTCACCAACTCAAAGATCTCCTGGATAGATATCCAGTTTGCTTCAAGTAAGTTAACTGAGGTCATCAGAGGATCATCGCCTGGTTGCAAAGTCGACAACGACACCCCGGTAAATCCTGCGAAACAAAGGGGACAAGGAAAAAGAAGAAAAGGAAAGCATTAGCAAGTGCAAGAACGCAATAGAAGTCGAAGAAGAGGACAAGGCGAGTACTTACCCTCAGCAGCAGTAGACATCGTCTGAAGTCGCTCAGCCACGGCTTGCTCTCGCAGACGATGTTCTTTCTCAGCATCAGCCAGGGCCTTCTCCACTTTCTTCGCCTTAGCCAGTGCCGATTTTTAAGATTTATCAGCAGCTGCTTTGGCAGCAGTCGCAGCATCATAGGCTTTTCACGAAGCGCTAAGTTCAGCTTCCAGTGACGCAATGCGGGCATTGGCCGCTGCTAGAGCACCTACATTCCAGCAGAGAAGGGAAATAAGTCAAATAAAACAGCAAAAAGGAATCAAAAAACAAAAAAGACAAGACAACAGAATTTACCTTCGGAAGCTTTCGCTACCATTAGGTACTCAGCACATTCTGTGCCCAAGGCGATGAATTTCTTCATCAAAGCCTGGAATAAGAGGCACGAGTAAGCATATGGACTATACAAAGAAAGCAAGTCAAGGGTATCTACTAACATCATCAGAAGAGGCAGCGGATCCATGAGCTTCAAGAGCAATGTCCGTTTCCTGGGATTTTTTTGACCGCTTGGTGCTTCGGGTCACAGGAATCTTCTTGACAGAAGACCTGGTGGTCCTCGATGCCTGCACAGCTAGCTCAACTTCTTGCGCAGAAGGTTCCTCAGGATTAGTAGCTTGAGTCGATGGAGCATCCGCGGCGTCCTTTTGCGGCTCTTCGTCGTCACTGCAAAAGGAAACAGGTTATATGCAACTCGATAGAAAGAAAGAAAGAATAACAAAATCACAGAACCCGCATAAATACTTACGATGCCATGAGGTCAAAGAACTCGACATCCTCTTCGAGAGCAGGGGCTTCGTCAGTCGCAGTTCTCTGGGCAGAGGTACTCGAAGAAGCAAACTCGTCGACGCGCTTCCTCTTCTTGTCTATACCAGTGTCTTCGGAAAGCGCAGGAGGAGGAGATGTCGTTGAGCTGGTATCTTCTTCTGATTCTTCGGCTTTATCTCTGTCCTGATTCTCTTCAGCCTCGGGGGCTTCAGATATAGTGGAGGCCAGATCAGCCGCAAGAGGTCCTTCTTCGGGAAGAGGAGGCAGTGAAACAAGGAATTGATGGTCCTACAAATGGGTAAGTCAGAAAAGTAACCTATAAACACAGTTGGAAACCAATGAAATTCGATAGCAAGTATACGAAACAAATAAATGCATACCTCGGGTAGAGGGTGCACAGAGTCGAAGTAATTGGCGGCCAATTCTGCGACTGCATGATCCTTCATGAGCTTGGTGAGGCTCCTAACTCGCTTGTCGACTTCTTCTTTCTTCATCAAATTTCCAGAGATGCGAGAAGGATCCACCAAGCCAGAGTAGCTCCAAAGTTTGGACAGGCGATGTTGCAGGGGTTGAACTCGACGTTGCACAAAGAACGCCATGAGCTGAATACCCGACAAAGCACCTCCTTTACCTCCTTTAAGAGCTTGGATGCGAGTCAATAGAGGAGCAATTTGCTCCATTTCAGCATCTGAGGGAGGCAAATCCCACGATGTCAATTTCTTTAGCTCCTTGGAGGCGTCGAAAGGGGCTAAGCCATACTCGTCTTCAGAAGAGGCCTTACGGTCCTTGATGTAGAACCATTTGGTCCTCCAACCTTGGACTGATGCTGACATAGAAAAATCCAGATATTGCGCTTCATTGCGCACAGAGACAACAGCCCCGCCCAGTTCGGGTTTGTTGGATAGAGGAACGCTGGGGCGGAGATGGAAGATAGATCTCCAGAGAAGAAAGTGGGTCTCAATACAAAAGAATGACTCGCAAAGAGTCACGAAGCAAGCAATGTGGAGAATGGAGTTCGGTGTGAGCTGGTGAAGCTGCACACCGTAAACAAAAAGAAGCCCACGAAGAAACTTGTGGGCAGGAAGAGAAAGGCCGCGGAGGAGGAAGGCAAGGAACATTACCCGATAACCGCTCGGGGGCTGCGGGATCCGCTTGGTGCTGGGGAACTTGACGGAGTCGCTGCTAGAGATGAGGTCGTCCGTCCTGGCCTTCTCCACCTCCTTCTTTGCAATGGCGGAGGACACCCAGCTAGTCGTAGAGGTGATTTTTCCCTTGGCCATGGCGTTCTTGGTCGCAAGGTGCTTCACGTGCATCTATCAATCCGCGCTTGGGGGCTGTGCACGAGAGAAGAAGGAAACAGAGATCGACAATGGCGGCGGCGGCGGAGAGAAAGAACTGGTAAACAGTAAAAATCCCCACTATCCCTTTATATACCTTCTCGGTGAAGGAACATGGGCTGCGACGTGGCGAACGGAGCGGAAGCGGCAGCCCGCTAACGGGCAGAGAAATAAAAATCAGCGCGCTACTCATGAAACGGTACGCGCTCAGTAAAGATGACGTATAGCTAAATTCGGTCACTGACGTCACGAAGAGGTTAGAGATCAATTCAATAAATGCATATAATTGGCGAGTATCAGATATGGCGACTATCAAATATGAAGATGATAGACAAGAGCAAACAAGGTTGGCACCGACAATACAAAAATCAATTGATGAGACTATACCCGAAAAATATTCGACTATAGCCTCGGGGGCTACTACCATCGGAAGCGCTGAACGCGCACCCGACGAAAGTTATTGTTAAATTATTTCGAGTTGAAGTATGATGATGGACAACACTATATTTGAGCCTATACTCAAAAAAAAGATTTGTTCGACTATAGCCTCGGGGGCTACTCCCATCGGGAGCGCTGAGCGCGCACCCGACGATGTTTATTGGCAAGCACTATAGCATGGGAAGTGAAGGAGTACGCGGTGGAACATTGTTACTCCCATCGGGAGCGAGTTTTTATGGTTGTATAACCCGAATATTTTCAGTCAAAATTTGACTGCGACATGAGATTCTCGAGTTGCGTTATCGCAATGGAACTCGAATGCCGTGATTTATCACGAAGGTAAGACCCCGGGATCCGTCCTGTGTGGCATGGTATACACACATGGATGCGCTCTGCTGGTATGTATCCGTGTCTACGACGCGAAGAAAATCCTGGTGGACGCACTGGGTACCCTGAGAGTCACTGGGATTCATTCTTTGTAAGTCCTAAATGCGGCAAAAGAGTGGGTTTGACCGGTATCCCGAATTCAAGTCCAAGGGGATTGAATTTGAAGTAGGTGACAAGTATCTGTTCCGACAGTTAACTGACCTCTTGATCCGTCAGAGTTGTCAGGCTTGTTCATCAAAACCCCTTGCGAATACTATCATGAGAATAAGTCGAAAGACCAAGTCGAAGATTTGAAGATATGAAGAAGTTGAAGAATTGATCAAGTCGAAGATTTAAAGATTAGAGATTCAACCCGAATCTGCAATTCTGGTAGAATCTCAGGGGCTACTGACAAGGGTATAGCTAATAGAGCCCGTTAGTTGAGTACCCCTGAGGCCCGATAAGCTAGGCCCAATTGTAATGATAGTCGAGATACGAGTCCTTACCGTATGTCGATATTGTAATCTGTATCGGACCCTACCCGATCCTTGAGACCTGACCACCTATATATAGGGGCCAGGAGGGGACGGTGTAGGCCAGATTAAAAGCAAGCCAGGTTAAAGACCCAAGTTTACTTTCGATATACACTTATTTCGACTAACCTTACCTTCGATTTCATCCGACGCCCTATCTCCCCGATCCTAAGTCCTTCATCTAGGACATTTGTCGAGTTAACCCTCGTCAATGCATATCAACTCTGTCAACATGAACTAGAAGTGCAAGAAGTTATGAGAGTTCACTGTGAAGAGAGGGTCTTTCCCTCACTCTATCCATGCTCAGAGTTCATGAATGCTGCTGGAATCCTGCAGGACTTCCAAACTTTAATCTCTAATGCAGGATTGGAGCATTTTATTGATGGTGAACCTCCCCAATATGCTAAACTAACAATGTCTGTGGTGCAGGATTTCAGATTTAGTTGGTCCACTTCTAACCCCATGGTTCATTATAAAATCTATAACAAATCTGTGGACTTGCCTCTTGATGTTTTCTGTACAGCTATTAGAGTACCACAGTGGGGATCGCGCGAGAAGATAAGGGGATAGCCTAGGCCGTTGTTGGAACTATATGAGGAGATTTGTCAAGGAAGAAGCTTCACGGGAGAGGGTGGTAAAATTCGAAATATTCATTTCCCATCCATTCGATATTTTGCCTACTTTATTACCAAATGTGTTCTTGCTAGGAAAGCTGCAAGTAAATTATCTCTCCATGATCTAGCTTTTATTGTTGTTGCTTTGAAACATGATAGGACTTACCATTTGGGTGCCTTAATAGCTTTCCGTCTTGATGTTAACCGTGAGAAAAGGGGAATCTGTGGAGGACTTATAGCTTCACGCCTGTTAGCTTTGCATGGTGTAGTGCCTCATTTTCTAGATCTGCAGTTCCCCGAGGAGAAACTTGATCTTAATTCTATGATTCATCATAAGTTTGTTTCTCCTCCTGCTAGCTTGATTAATTTAACATTTGAGCTAACCTTTTTCAAGAAGTCTACCTGGAAGGTAGTGAAGACTGATCGATCAGTCCGTTTGCCTGCACCTCTTTTGTTTAACCTTGATCGCAGGAATGGATGGTCGCTCACGGAGGATGAGCTCAACGCGTACGTACAGGAGAACCCACCGCCTGCCTACGATGAGGAGGGCGCCGAGGAGTCAGGGCAGCCCTCCAACATTGCGAATTTCCCATATGAGCAACCTTATTATGATTATGCGCCATCAGCTTCATCTTCACGAGAGCCGGGGTATGATTACACCCATGATGACCCACCAGCCTGGAGCAACTACCAGGGCTGGAATTGATCTCCACTTAGGCCAAAAGCCTAAGCTTGGGGGGAGGTACGCCGACTATTCACTCATCTACATATTATATTTTGTCGGTCCTTTGTATATCCATGTTTCGCTTTCTTTATTGTTCTCGTTCTTATTTCTTCTTTCCAAAACATAAAAAGATCAAAAATATTTTCGTTGTTTCTCTCTATTTGTTTCTTTAGCTTTCTACCTTTGGTTTGCTTTATTTGCTATTTTCGGTTTGGTATTTGAAAAATCCAAAAATATTTTGCTTTGTTTGCTATTTCCTTTTGTTCTTGTTTCAAAATTGAAAACGCAAAAATATTTGTTGTTCTTCTTCGGTTTTGTAAAGTTTGTTGCAGAGTTCAGTCTCCCATTACTCCATTGGAGCTTGGTATTCACTTTATATTATTCAAGCCACAAGTGAAAAGCAATAATGATGACATATGACAATCCGAGATGTGGTAAGAGGCTGGTACGAACTCTATTTGTTTTCATTTTTGTACATATACTCATCTATGTGGACATGCTTAGTCGGTTCATGTAAGGTATATGTTATCTAATGGATGCTTTGTAGTTCTTGCTCTCATATGATTAGTTCCAATTTACTAATAGTTTGTAGCATGTCATGTAGATGCTTGCTTGCATTGTTTTATTCATAATATGGTGTGCTATTGTGGTATCCTCCTCTGAAAGTTTCATTTGAATCGACTTGGCACATGCTCAAGCATGCATATGACTGAACAAAAAGTCAATTAAGCCTCGATGATTTACTTTGCCTCAGAGTTCTTGTATCATTTTTATGCCTATATTAATTTTGTTTTGTCGCAAGCATGATTATGACAGTTATTGCTCTCTCGATTGTCGCTTCCCAGTCTTTTGCTAGCCTTCACTTGTACTGAGAGGGAATACTTCTCGTGCATCCAATTACCAAAAACCAAGTCTTCCAAAGAGTCCACTATAAATTCCTATGCATGGTATTTCAAAGCCATTCCAAGTAAATTTTCATGTGCTACCTTTCAAAACTTTCAACTACTTCTCATTTTGTGCCACTGTTTTTAGCTCATGGGGACGTAGTGGTCGCAATTGCTATATTCCAAATTAAATTAAGTACCCCTCAACTAGGCAGCTTCATATGCTCATCATTAATCTTGCATGAGAGCTGGTCAGACCATTGTCCGACGGACCTGATTCCGCTAGATCCGAAAGGCGGGTTGAACCCGAAGGTCCGACGTAGAAGCTTAAACTTCCGATCGTCAACTCCATATTCTGATTTTCGTCGACTTCTGGATTGCTGTTGGCTGAAAGCAAAAAAAGCCGTCAAATTCATGATTCCAACGCCCAGAGTCCCCACGGTCGGCGCCAATTGACAAGGGTTAACTCGACAAATGTCCTAGATGAAGGACTTAGGATCGGGGGAGTAGGGCGTCGGATGAACTCGAAGGTAAAATCAGTCAAACAAGGTGTGTATCGAAAGTAAACGTGGTGGTGAACTTTGGCTTACTCTCAATCTGTCCCTCACCGTCCTCTCCTGGCCTCTCTATATATATATAGGTGGCCAGGTCTCAAGGTACGGGAGGGGTCCGACACAGATTACAATATCGATATACGACATGAACTCGTATCTCGACTAGTATTATACTTGGGCCTAGCTTAATGGGCCTAAGTGGTACTCAACTATCGGGCTCTATTATCTATACCCTTGTTAGTATCAGAGCCCACGGTGATCTAATCCGCCGTCGGATCTCACCTGTTCTTCCGCCTACTCCATGACTACCTCCGCCGGCGCTACCTCCGGCGTGTCCACTTCTTCTTCATCCTCCGCCAAGTCCTCTGCAAGCGCCGGATACTCCATGAGCACAGGCGCAGCCGTGGCCATGGTGTCGCAGATTCCATCGGCACCGATTTCCCTTACAAACGAGTTCACTATTTGCCTCAAACCCGACAACTACATCTACTAGCGCACTCAGGTCGTTCCGATCCTTCGGGGCAACTTGATCTATGGCTTTGTTGATGGTTGATACGTCCAAAACATATCTACTTTCCCGAACACTTTTGCTGTTGTTTCTCCCCTAATTTGTGTGTTTTGAATGCAACTAACACGGACTAATGCTGTTTTCAGTAGAATTGCTCTGGTGTCTCGTTTTTGTGCAGAAATCCCACTTTCAGTAAAAAATTCAGGAAAATATTGCAAAAATCCTATTTCACCAGAAGGCCCACGGAGCCAGAAGACGAGACGGAGAGGGGCTGGGAGGCCACCACACAACCAGGGGGCGCGGCCCAGGCCTGGCCGCGCCCACCTGTTGTGTGACCGCCTCGGCCATCGCCTCGACCCCTCCTTCCGCCTACATATACCCTCTGACCTAAAAGGAGCGGGGGTTCGACGTTTTTCCCAGATAGACTTTCGCTGCACCGCCACCATCAGAAACCGCAATTCGGAACCAGAAACTCCGTTCTGGCACCCTGCCGGGACGGGGATTTGGAGGAGATCTTCATCACCATCATCATCGACGTCTCTCCATCAACCATCCATGACTCCCTCATCCATGTGTGAGTAATTCCCGCTATAGGCGAAGGGGATGGTAGGGATTGGATGAGATTGTAATTTGCTATGAGATTGTTAGGGCATAGTGCCTAGTATCTTTTATTAGTGCTTATGACATTGTAGCAACTTGTTGTGCTTAATGCTTGTCACTTTGGGCCCGAGTGCCATGATCTCAGATCTGAACTTGTTATTGTTTTATGATGATACTTGTTATTTATAGTCTTACCTACAAGTTGTATACACATATTGTTGTCCAAAACCCGAGGCCCCAAAGTGAGAGAAATTGGGATAACCAGAGGGGATGGCTATGATGTGAGGATCACATGTGTTCACCGAGTGTTAATGCTTTGCTCCGGTACTTTATTAAAAGGAGTACCTTAATTACCAGTAGTTTCCCTTGAGGCCCTGTTGCAATAGGCTGGTAGGACAAAAGATGTCGTGTAAGTTTCTCATTGCGAGCACGTACGACTATATACGGAACACATGCCTATGATTGTTAGTACTAGGATGCTTTATATTATTTATTTGCAATTGCCCATGTCTCACTGATTTCATGAATTATTTTATCCATGCAACGCCCGTACATCCATCCCTATGCCTATAGTATTTTGTCCTACTATTTACTATTGCTATTATTACTGCTTTTATTTTACTACTGCTGTTATTGTTTCACTACTATCACCACTATAAAACTGTTGCTACTGATAAACCGCTGCAAGCAAGACGGTTTCCAGGTGCAGCTGAATTGACAACTCATCTGTTAAGGCTTATAAATATTCTTTGGCTCCCCTTGTGTCAAATCAATAAATTTGGGTTTTACTTCCCTCGAAGACTATTGCGATCCCCTATACTTGTGGGTCATCAAGACTATTTTCTGGCGCCGTTGCCGGGGAGCATAGCTTTATTTATAAGTTCACTTGGGATTCATATTGTTTGATGCAATCCTTTCATCATGGGTAAACCTCGTGATGGAAAAGTTCCTATATTGCCATCCACTACAAGAAGAGGTACGACTTTGAACACTTCTGTTGCTCTTGATTCACCATCTGTTATGAGTAAGTTGCTTACACCACTACACGCACACGCTACTGCTACTTCTTCTGCTGAGTTTGAAAATACCACTGATAATTTAGATGATGCTTCTACTGTGCTTGATGAGAGTGGTTCGCTAGGTTCCTTTTTAGATGCTACAATTGCTAGAGCTAAGATAGGAAACACCACTGTTATACCTGTTAGTTCACCTGAGTCTAGAGAATGTCCTAGTGATGATTTTGATGACACTTATATTGAGCTTGATGATGATTTTATTGCCGAAGCTCGTGCTACTCGTGATGCTAATGTTGTTAAGGAACTTCTAGCGAGACGTGCTATTAGATATAAATTATCTCCTGATCCTAAGTTTGCTGCTTCTCCCATAAATATTAGAGATAAAGATTATGTTTTCTCTTTAGATTTATCTTACATATCTATTGTTGAGAAAGAGCCTTTTTGTGGTACTGAGAATGAAAGTGCTATGGAGCACATGAATGAGCTTTCTACTTTGAGTAATTTGTTTTCTGATGATATTAAGCTTCGCACGTGCTTTGTTGCTAAGATTTTTCCTTTCTCGTTGAAAGATGCAGCTAAAACTTGGTTTAATAACTTGTCTCCTGGATCTATTCATAGTCCCATTGCTTTGGTTAATGCTTTCTTTCAGAAATATTTTTCCTGCTAGTGCTCAACATGCTGCTGTGAAGAAAATCTTTGACTTTGAACAGGGAAAAGGAGAAATATTGCCTGAATCTTGAACAAGGTTTTGCTCTTTAATTAGAGCTTTGCCTAAAGAGCCACTGCCTAAAAATGAACTCCTTGATATATTTTATAATGGACTAACTGATGAATCTAAGATATATCTGGATAGTTGTGCTAGCTGTGTTTTCAGGGAAAGAACTCCGGCTGAAGCTGAAGAACTAATGGCTAAAATAAGCCAGAATCATGATAATTGGACTCTAGTTGAGCCAACACCAGCCCCAACACCTGCGCCAGCTACAGAGCCGACACCGAAGAAGAGGGGAATGATCAAATTAAATGATGAAGTTATGAGGGAAGCCAAGAAATCTCTTAAGGAGAAAGGTATTAAATCCGAAGATGTGAAGAATTTACCTCCTATAGAAGAGTTATGTAAGCCAATCCCTCACTCATCTACTATTGAGGTACACTCTCTCCAATGCTTTGATGATAGAGATATTCCTTACTCTAAACCTCCTGATCAATGCTTATATGAGTTAGATAATTTTATTGTTAAGCAAGATAATTTTAATAGAATGGTGCAGAATCATTTGTTGGAAAATTCTAGAGCTATTAACAAGTTGCAGGATATTATGGAGAGAACCTCCAATGATGTGAAGATACTTGTTAAACATTTTCAAATGGTTCAGACTCAAATTGATCAGCTTACCAAGGTGCAAAAAGACTTGCTAGTTAATGCCACAAGAGAAAAACAAGCGTGTGAAATACGCACAAGAGGAGGTGCTACCACTCAAGACTCCTTATATCCTGAAGGACATCCTAAGAGGATCGAGCAAGATTCTCAACGCACTTCAAGTGATGATATTCCTTCCAAGAAGAAGAAGAAGCATAAAATAGTTGCAGAATCCTCTGAAGCAGGTAAAGATCCTAATAGTGTTTCTATTTCTGATGCTGAAATTGAACCAGGTAATGCTTCTGATAAACAAGAAGTTGAAGAGGAACCAGAAAAGCTTGCTAAGAATGCAAAGTACACTAAAGAAGACTTCATTGCCAACAAGCATGGTAATGAGAGAGAACCTTGGGTGCAGAAACCAATGCCTTTTCCTGGTAAGAAACACAAATCCAAGGAAGAAGAACACTACAACAGGTTTTGTGAATGGATGAGACCTCTATTTCTGCAAATTCCTTTGACTAAAGCTATTAAAATGCCTCCTTATTCAAAGTATATGAAAGATATTGTTACTAACAAAAGGAAGATTCCTAATGAGGAAATTTCCACTCTACTTGCTAATTATTCTTTTGATGGGAGCCGGAGTTAGTGTCATGCCTTTTTCTCTTTATAAGAGACTTGATCTAGAAAAATTGGTATCAATCGATATATCTTTGCAAATGGCTGATAAGTCTACTACTATTCCTATTGGTATATGTGAGAATGTTCCTGTTCAAGTTGCTAATAGTTGCTTGATATTAACTAACTTTGTGGTGTTGGAAATGCCTGAAGATGATAATATGTCTATTATTCTTGGAAGACCTTTTCTAAACACTGCAGGTGCTGTTATTAATTGCAATCAAGGAAAAGTAACTTTTAATGTCAATGACAAAGAATACACGGTTTATTTTCCCAAGAAGATTGATAGAAAGAATGCTCTAAATTCAATCAAGAATGTTGAGACCATCAGAGTCGGTCAGATTATTTGTTTAGAGCAAAAGCCCAAGGAAGAATATAAAATTGTTATGATTGGGACTATGCCTATCAAGGTCGAGGTAACATAAGCATAAAGTGAAATTCAAAGTTTTGCCTCATATAAAATTAGTTTGGTAACAAGACTTGATCAACCTTGTTAACAAAGTGATTTTATATGAATGAAACTTCGTTTTCACCACACTTACTCAACCTCACTCATTTTTACTTTCACCATTTTTGTTTCCTTTGTTAGTTACATGATTAGAGTATCTTAGAGCTGCTGCATACTTGGTTTTGATTTGCTTGCATTCATGCCATCTTCGTTTTTCCTGAGTTTTTAATCTGTTGTCAATTTCTGAAAAATCCTCGAAAATAAAGTTTCTCGAAAAATTTCAGAAAAAACTTTTTAAATTTTTATATCAAAAATGGGGCAGAGAGGCACCTGGGAGACCTCAGGGGACCTACCACGCCACCTCACAACCAGGGGGCGCGGCCCAAGCCTGGCCGCGCCCACCTATTGTGAGGGGGGCCCCCTGGCCTCTCACTTATCTCTTCATCTCTAGCTCTTTCTCTCTCCCGAAAAATCATGACGCCCCAGCTCAAACTCATGTTCTTGCTGCTCTCCATCTCGATTTTTCGATCTCCTTGCTCAGTCCATCATTGTTGCTGAGATTTGGAGCATTTGTTCTCCGGTATGTGACTCCTTCGATTGTCCAAGTAGAATTTTGCTTAGTGGAGTATTTCTTGAGTATTTTAGCTCTATAGGCTGCAGGTGAAATGAGTTTGCATGCTTGTTCTATTGCTTAGAAATGTTATTTTGATGCATGTTAGCCCTTTAGTAACTCCCTATAGTAGTTCCCTACATTTGTTTGTCTCAAAATCACTTTTTATGAGGTTTGTTAAAAATTTCAGAAATGGAGGATAATGCATATCAACTCTTTCAACATGAACTAGAATTGCATGAAGTCATGAGAGTTCACCGTGAAGAGAGGGTCTTTCCCTCAGTTTATCCATGCTCAGCGTTCATGAATGCAGCTGGAATCCTGCAAGACTTCCAAACTCTAGTCTCTAATGCAGGATTGAAGCATTTCATTGATGGTGAACCTCCCCAATATGCTAAACTAACAATGTCTGTGGTGCAGGATTTCAGATTCAGTTGTTCCACGTCTAACCCCATGGTTTATTATAAAATCTACAATAAATCTGTGGACTTGCCCTTTGATGTTTTCTGTGCAGCCATTAGAGTACCACAGTGGGGATCGCATGAAAAGATGAAGGAACGGCCTAGCCATTGATGGAATTATATGGGGAGATTTGTCAAGGAAGAAGCTTCACAGGAGAGGGTGGTAAAATTTGAAATATTCATTTCCCATCCATTCGATATTTTGCCTACTTTATTACCAAGTGTGTTCTTGCTAGAAAGGCTGCAAGTAAGTTATCCTGCTGTGATCTAGCTTTTATGGCTGCTGCTTTGAGAGGTGATAGGACTTATAATTTGGGTGCTTTGATAGCTTTTCGTCTTGATGCTAACCATGAGAAAGGGGGGATCTGTGGAGGTCTTGTTGCTTCACGCTTATTAGCTTTGCATTGTGTAGTACCTCATATTTTAGATCTGCAGTTCCCCATAGAGAAACTCGATTTTAATTCTATGTTACATCATAAGTTTGCTTCTCCTCATTCCTATTTGAATAACTTGACGTTTGAGATAACCTTCTTCATGAAATCTACCTAGAAGGTAGTGACGACTGATCGATCAGTCCATTTGCCTGCACCTCTTTTGTTTAACCTCGATCGCAGGAATGGATGGTCACTCATAGAGGGTGAGCTCGACGCATACATAGAGGAGCATCCGCAGCCCGTGCACGATGAAGAGGCGACCGAGGAGTCGGTCCAGCCCTCTAGCATTGCGGAGTTTCCATACCAGCAGCCTTATTATGATTATACACCATCTGCTTCATCTTCACAAGGGCCAAGCTATGACTATGCCAATGATGATCCACCAGCATGGGGCATGTATTGGAGATGAAGTTGGTCTCCACTAGGGCCAAAAGCCTAAGCTTGGGGAGAGGTACGCCGATGATTCACTCATCTGCATATTATATTTTGTCGGTCCTTTGTATATCCATGTTTCGCTTTCTTTATTGCTCTCATTCTTATTTCTTCTTTCCAAAACACAAAAAGACCAAAAATATTTCGGTTGTTTCTCTTTGTTTGCCTTTTTAGTTTTCTAGCTTGGGTTTGCTTTGTTCTCTATTTTCGGTTTGATATTTGAAAAATCTAAAAATATTTTGCTTTGTTTGCTATTTCCTTCCGTTCTTGTTTCAAAAATCGAAAACCCAAAAATATTTGTTGTTCTTCTTCGGTTTTGTAAAGTCTGTTGGAGAGTTTAGTCCATCGTGACTCCATTGGAGCTTGGTATTCACTTTATATTATTCAAGCCACACAAGTGAAAAAGCAATAATGACGACATATGACAATCCGAGATGTGGTAAGAGGCTGGTATGAACTCTATTTGTTTTCATTTTTGTGTGCATATACTCATCTATGTGGACATGCTTAGTCGGTTCATGTAAGGTATATGTTATTTAATGGATGCTTTGTAGTTCTTGCTCTCATATGATTAGTTTCAATTTACTAATAGTTCGTAGCATGTCATGTAGATGCTTGCTTGCATTGTTTTATTCATAATATGGTATGACATTGTGGTATCCTCCTCTGAAAGTTTCATTTGAATCGACTTGGCACATGCTCAAACATGCACATGACTGAACAAAAAGTCAATTAAGCCTCGATGATTTACTTTGCCTCAGAGTTCTTGTATCATTTGTATGCCTATATTAATTTTGTTTTGTCGCAAGCATGATTATGACAGTTATTGCTCTCTCTATTGTCGCTTCCCAGTCTTTTGCTAGCCTTCACTTGTACTGAGAGGGAATACTTCTCGTGCATCCAATTACCAAAAACCAAGTCTACCAAAAGAGTCCACTATAAATCCCTATGCATGGTATTTGTAAGCCATTCCAAGTAAATTTTCATGTGCTACCTTTCAAAACTTTCAAATACTTCTCATTTTGTGCCACTATTTTTAGCTTATGAGGACATAGTGGTCGGAATTGCTATCTTCCATATTAAATTAAGTATCCCTTGACTAGGCAGCTTCATCTGATCGTCATTAATTTTGCATGGGAGCTGGTCAGACCATTGTAATCTAATCTAAAAAGAAAAGAAAAAGAGCACTCCTCCATGGTATGTGAAAGTTGGTGGGCACCCGATGGAATCGGTTAGCCATGGTTTGAGAAAGGAAAAAAGGTGGGGAGGAGTGCCAAAGCTTTATAAAAGAGCACCAATGTGCCAAATTTTCAAAGAACTCGAAACCGCTCTGACTTGTTTATTATGGAAGATAGCAAGTCCCCATTGCCAGTCGTTGACATGAAACAACCACCTCTCAAAATAAATTTGGGATTTCTATTTTCGTGCCCTCGGGTCCTTAGTTGTGCTCAGTTTTCCCCAGCCGCTTAGTTTTTCCTCAGTTTGCCCAAGCCCTTGTCTGAAACCCTCACAAGGAGCTCGGACGGGAGAAATCCCGTTTAGTTGACCGTTGGTTGGTGCTGGCAAGTGGGGCCGCTGTTGGTGCCCCGCAGTGGACGCGTCTCCACTTATCCAGATCATCGTGGGACCCACAACTTGTCCACGTTAGCGCACCGGACCCACAGCTTACCCAGGTGACCGTTGCAAAATGGGAGCCCGAGCCAGCCCCGCGCCCGTGCCCATGCCATTGCTTCCCCTTTCTTTCCCCGCGCCTCATTGTTCTTCTTCTCCGCCAGCGGCAGCCCTTCTCCTGCAGGCGGGTGATGTCTAGTTTCTCTTTGACCTCCCGTTCTTCATGGCCGCAGTATGGACCCGTGCCTTTGACAAGATGCCCTGACTGCCCACGCCTGGAGCCTCTGAAGCAGTCGATCTGTAAGACGGACGACAACGGCAACCGTGGATGTGAGTTCCTTGCATGCGAGAGCTTGCCATATAGAGAGGGGGATAAGGTTAGATCTCACTCCAATTGCTCTGCTTTCTCTCGATTTTCTTGTTATTCCCTCGAATTTGGGATTTAAGGTTCACGTTGTTGTTTTTAGATCCTAAAGAAATGCAGGTATTTTGAGTGGATCAATGTGTATGTTCAGAGGCTTCAATTGCAGGAATCAATTGGTGCTATTGGGGAGCGTAATTTGGGAGGGGGGGGACTTGCTGTAGAGAATGCGGCGGAGAGAGGAGCCGTTCCGATTATGCCTAATGCTCCCAATGCAGAACTGGTGGAAGTGAAGGGAGAACTGAAGAAAATGAACAAGCAGTTAAGGCAGCTGATCGAGTTGAAGAAGCAAGCTAATCTGATGGCTGGTTGTTTTTTTGTTGTTGCTCATCAGGCGCTAGAAGTTGTTACAAGGGATCCCTTGTTACAAATCCATTATTTAGTTACATGTACTTGTAATTGTTTTCAAAGTTAGTGTGTGCATTCACCGAAATTACCAAAAAAAATAAGTGTTAGGGAATATAGGAATGCTAAAGATAGTTGATAATTGTTAGAGGGGTGACAAATAATGCATTCACCGAAATCCCACAAATATGTATGTATCATGTTTATACCAAAATTATACCACTTTTGGGACGTTTCAAATAACCAAAACTATATCCCAAACTATATTCCCTAAAGGAAAAGGAATGCTAAAGAAAGTTGATAATTGTTAGAGGGGTGATAAATAATCCATTCACCGAAATCCCCCAAATATGCCAAATATGTATGTCTCATGTTTCTACCAAAATTATACCACTTTTGGACCGTTTCAAATTACCAAAACTATATTCCCTAAAAGAAAAGGAATGCTAAAGAAAGTTGATAATTGTTAGAGAGGTGATAAATAATCCATTCACCGAAATCCCCCAAATATGCCAAATATGTATGTCTCATGTTTCTACCAAAATTATACCACTTTTGGGCCGTTTCAAATTACCAAAACTATATTCCCTAAAAGAAAAGGAATGCTAAAGAGAGTTGATAATTGTTAGAGGGGTGACAAATAATGCATTCACCAAAATCCGCAAATATGTATGTCTCTTGTTTACACCAAAATTATACCACTTTTTAGTTTAACATTTTTAGATCGTGGAAAATAATGCATAAATAGAGGGAATATAGTTACGTGGCAAACTCGTTATTGCACATAAATAGAGGGGTGGCACTATCCACCGACAGAGAGAGATGGGTGGCCACGAAGAGAGAGAGAGAGGGGTGGCCACGAAGAGACGGAGAGGGGTATACTGCCCGTTAGATCAGTGGATCAACGGTTGGTGGAGTCGATCCGTGTGACAACGGCTCAACCAATCAGGATAAGTTTGGGCTTCTGTGAGCATTTGTGACAGTACTTGAGGGCAAAACTGAGTAGTACTAAGAAACCAAGGGCACGTAAATAGTAAATAGACTAAGGGATTCAAACAAAAGAATTACAAAATGAAAAATGTGTGTTTTGTACAATATAATTCATATTGGGCTACATCAAATTATTTGCAATTCAAATATACATGAGTGTGACAATTATGGCCTCATTTAGACAAACTATGTTTAGGGGAAGATGTTTTGCAAAGGGGTTTGAGTGGAAAACCATGCATCTTCATAGCTACTAGTGATTCTGAGAAGTGGCAATTTGTGGTAAAACTTGATTTATCTATGTTTGTTACGGTTTCCTAGGTGGCAGGTTGTGTAGGAAGACTCCATGAGTAGGTGCCACTATGTTTTTATTTTTTTTTGGATTTTTTTGCGCATGAAATGACTCAATTAGCTATGTTAATCTCATTTGTTGACTCTCTGTTGACCAGCTACTTGAGGGTAAAACTGAGTATATTGCACTTGCCAGTCTAAGTACTCGAGGGGAAAACTGAGTACAGATAAAATTTCTGTATAAGGCCCGAGGTTATAACTGAGTACACCAAACGTCCCAGGGTTAGCCTCGTGTCGCGGTGCACGCTGCAGCCGTGCATAGCGGACGCGTGTTGTGGTACACGCCACCTTCGTCTTTATAGAGCCCCTCTTTCTCTCCCTCGACGCTCGCCCACTCTCTCATTCTCACTGCAACCGCCTCTCCCGTCCCATCATCTTTTCCACAACCGAAGAAAAAAACCCCAAAGAAAACCGCCGGTGATGGAGAAGAATGAGATGCCCATTGTCGGCGCTTCCGACGTAGCCGCCGGCGCATCAGCCGCCGGCGCATTGGCCGCCGCCCCCATCCAGGCCCCCGTCGCTTGGGACCCATACGAACTAGTGCCGTACGTCGCGCCGGAGAACCCCTACGACACCAGCATCGTCGACGATGAGCCGGAGGTAACCCTTTGTTCCCTTGTTCTTATCCCATTTCAATTCTTTTGTGTTAGATCTAGCGTTATTAGGGTTCGTATGTTCCTAGTTCAATCCTTTTGTGTTAGATCTTGCGTTATTAGGGTTCGTCTATTCCTAGTTCAATCCTTTTGTGTTAGATCTTGTGTTATTAGGGTTCATCTATTCCTAGTTTTAGATCTTGCGTTATTAGTGTTTGTGATTTGCTTTTGTTTAAGATTCGGTTAACTTATGTGAGTAATCAATCCCATCTGGTTAATTTGTGCCGATCATGATGAATATTTGGGCACAAATTGATTCAGGGTTTGGTCAGTGAACAATTGGTGTGTACAAATTTGTTGTGCATGATCTTTGGTTCACTGACTCAAATCCTGGATATAAGTGTGTCCAATGTAACTGAGGCTACCTCTTTTTTTTGTGCCCATATTATCATGCATGATCTTTTTTTCACTCTCTGTTCGATCATCGTTGCAATTGACTCCGTGTTTTTTGCACGATCTTTGGTGCTACGTGACAGGTGCAGAGCAGCGACGTCGATAGCGATGACGAGTCCTTCCACACCAAGACTCGTCTCATCCTTAGGAGGCTGCAGTCCGGCCATTACGATGGCCACTTTGCTCGAGGCGTTTACAGGTGCCCCTTCTGCAACAGGAAGCTCTGCGCTACCGACTTCAACTGCCTGGTGAACCATGCTGAATCCATTGGCAGATGCGGCGCTAGAGTTGGAACGACCGTGAACGTGCATGCGTTCATGGCCCAACACAAAGCACTTGGGATTCACCTGTGCAGCCTCCAAGCGAGTCACAGGCGCTACCTGGAGGCGTTGAACGTGCCTACTGCACTCTCTGTATGTGACTGCTCTTTCTGTAGAGCAGCTTAAATTCATGTAAAATGTAGCTTATGTTGGATCTATCGGTAGTACTGTTGGATCTGTCGTGAATATATCTATGCTATGTTGGCTGCTGTATGCAGCTTATCCTATATTTTCTCTAGATTTGTGCCCTAGATTTCCTACCTGATTGGGTAAAAACGAAGGCATAAATAAATGAATAGCGTTAAAAAACAGAAGGAGAATCTGCTCTAGATTTGCTACCAATTTGGGCAATCAAGAGTGAACGAGATCGAGCGAGAGAGAGGAAAAATGTGCATTGAAAACTGCTAATCTGGGCGAAAGAGACAGAAACCACTCGTGCCCACGTCCCGGACCCACACGGCTCCACACGCTACGACCCCACACGCTACAGCCCCCGCTCCGCTCGTATGACCAAACACGGTCTCGTCCTGTCCCACGTGGTTCCTTTCTACCAGCCCCACACGACGTAGCCCCACACAACGTGGCCCCACTCGTCAGCACGGAACGGTCAACTGAACGGGATTCCTCCCGTCCGAGCTCCTTGTGAGGGTTTCAGACAAGGGCATGGGGAAAAGTGAGGAAAAACTAAGGAGCTGGGGAAAACTGAGTACAACTAAGGACCCGAGGGCACGAAAATAGAAATCCCAATAAATTTTTATCTCTGTTTTACAAATGAAAAGCTCTAGCACATGTTAAATCACTGCTTCCCTCTGCGAAGGGTCCTTCTTTTACTTTCATGTTGAGTCTTCATCTTCTAACTTTAAGCACCTTCTTGAGAGCATAGCTGTTATTCTTAGTGTAATGTGCTTGTCCCAGAACACGGTTAATTGTGGTATAACTTTGATGCTTGTATCTTTGATATTTTTACTTCTAGTCTTCTCTTGGACTTCAGAGGTGCCTCAACATTTATGTTTTGCTCCACAAATAAAGGCAAGCGGGATACCACTCTTTCATATCATTTATGAGCATTACAATCTTGCAACTTCTTATGTTTCATGTTACTTGTTATTAGTGCATTGGCACTCTTTCATAGCTTGCTTGACTATGAGGTAGCATTAGTTGCATATTTCTTATCATGAATTGCCTAAGTACTTGATCATATAGTTAGTATATATACATCTTATGAAACAAATGTGTTCGTGAAAGTTTCTTTTATCGCTCTCAGTTGTTAACTGAATTGCTTGAGGACAAGCAATATGCTAAGCTTGGGGGAGTTGATACGTCCAAAACATATCTACTTTCCCGAACACTTTTGCTGTTGTTTCTCCCCTAATTTGTGTGTTTTGAATGCAACTAACACGGACTAACGTTGTTTTCAGCAGAATTGCTCTAGTGTCTCGTTTTTGTGCAGAAATCCAACTTTCAGTAAAAATTCGGGAAAATATTGCAAAAATCCTATTTCACCAGAAGACCCACAGAGCCAAAAGACGAGACGGAGAGGGGCTGGGAGGCCACCACACAATCAGAAGACCCACGAAGGCAGCTTTGCTACGCAATCTACTGCGCGTGTTATGCAAATTCGAGGTGCTCTCAGCAAGATGAAGAAGCTTGACTCTACTGCATCAGAATTCTTCAACAAAGTGAAGGCACTCGCTGATCTTCTGGCTTCGATCGGACAACCTCTTCATCCTGAAGAGTTCAACTCATACCTGCTTGCCGGACTTGACAAAGATTACAATGCTTTTGCCGATCGTGTCTCCTCAAGACCAATCGATGATCCGATGCCAATGCGTGATGTCTTCTCTCAGCTCCTGAATACCGAACAACGAGTCGCCGCCCTACCCAGCAGCAGTACCGTACACCAGGCCCATGTACCACAGGGCCGTCTTTCTCTTCGCCTGCGCCTGCGCAGCAATCTGGTACGCGTCGCCCTGATCAAAATGGTGGCTCACGACAGGTTTGCCCCACCTGTGGCGCTGGTGGCTTGCGCCCAACGTTTCAAATATGCTCCAAAATTGGTCACGTTGCCTCTTGCTGCTTCAAATGGTTCCAGAAAACTTTTCTTGGCACCGGCAATGATGGTCGCAACATGGAACGTCAGATTGCTGCCTTCTTGGTTACCAACACTGGCTCTACTTCTTCTTACCTAGTTGATCCTACTTGGTATGCTGACACGGCTGCAACTGATCATCTCACCAATGACCTCAACAAAATTACTATGAAGGAGCACTATCATGGCAAGGACCAGGTTCAGACTGCAAACGGCACAGGTATGTGCATTACACATATTGGTCAATCCATTATTCTTACACAAGCACAACCCTTACATCTCAAAAATATCCTTCACGTTCCCTTCGTTACTCGAAATATTCTCAGTAAAAAATTTTACATATGATAATAATGTTTTCTTTGAATTTCATCCATGGTATTTTCTTGTCAAGGATCGGGATTCGAGAGAGGTTCTTCTTAGAGGGGGCTGTCGCGGAGGTCTCTATAATCTTGATGTTTCCTCCGTCAAGCAAGTCTTCAGCAGTATCAAGGTGTCACGTATTCAGTGGCACTTTCGTCTAGGTCATCCAGCTACTCCAGTCGTCCAGCATATTTTACATCGCCATGAGCTTCCGTTAGTGTCAGTCAATAAAGTTTTAGTTTGTGATGTCTGTCAGCAGGGCAAGAGTCATCAGTTACCCTTTTCTTTATCTACTCGTGTTACTACTGCCCCACTTGAGATAATATATTCTAATGTTTGGGGTCCTGCCCAAACTTCCGTTAGTGGACACCAGTTTTATGTCAGTTTTGTTGATGCTTATAGTCGTTTTACCTGGCTTTATCTCCTTAAACATAAATCTGATGTGTTCCAAATATTCCTCCAGTTCCAACAACATGTTGAGCGTTTACTCAATAAGAAAATCATTCATGTTCAAAGTGATTGGGGTGGTGAGTATCATAGATTAAATAAGTTCTTTGCAGATATTGGCATCTCTCATCGTGTCTCGTGTCCTCACACTCACCAACAAAATGGCACTGCTAAGCGTAAACATCGTCATATTGTCAAAACTGGGTTGACACTTTTAGCTCATGCGTCTGTACCTTTCTCCTATTGGAGTGATGCGTTTGCCATAGATTGTTTTCTTATCAATCGTCTTCCTAGTCGTGTCATTAACATGCAAACACCTCTTGAGCGCTTATTAGGAGAAACTCCAGACTACACTTTTTTCTGAGTTTTTGGTTGTGCGTGTTGGCCACATATTCGCCCCTACAATAACCGTAAACTTCAGTTTCGCTCCAAACAGTGTGTTTTCCTGGGTTATAGCTCTCTCCACAAAGGATACAAGTGTCTTCACATACCTACCAATCGACTATACATATCTCGTGACGTTGTGTTCGCTGAGACTGCTTTTCCTTTCTCTCAAACTACGTCGGTTTCCATACCACCATCCTCATCCACAACACGTCTCCGGTCTGACCAATTTGTTGATGTCGCATATACTCCGTCTCTTGTTGCTAACCATGGTGCAGGGCGTGGCGTTCGGCTTGAATTACTTGATGAAGCTGATTCTCCACCTACTACCGCTACTGTCCCGAACGTCGATCATGGTGTGGATAGGACTCACGTGCATGGCACGTCTGACGACCATGCATTGCGGGCTTCGGACGACCCCGCCACTCTGTCTCGCTCTTCTGGCCCATCTTTGCCTGGGTCGGCCCCATCGCCTGCTGGCCATTCGCCTGGCACTGCCTCATCTGTGTCTGCCCCCTCGACGCATAGTACGATACCGAGCGAGCCAGCACCTGTTCCTATACCGGCCAGTGTTACAACTCGGTCTATGCATGGATTACGATAGGCTAAGAAACGGACTGATGGAACCATTGCTTGGAGTGCTATGACTACATCATCTGATCCTACTCTACTACATACTGAACCTTGAGATCATCGGGCTGCCCTTTTATCCCCACATTGGCGCATGGCTATGGAGACAGAATTCGCCGCCCTACAGCAGAACAAGACCTGGCATCTTGTTCCTCCTTGTTCTGGCGTGAATATAATTGACTGTAAGTGGGTTTTTAAGATTAAACAGAAGTCTGATGGTTCCATCGAAAGGTACAAGGCCCGACTTGTTACTAAAGGTTTTAAACAACGATATGGTCTTGACTACGAAGATACTTTTAGTCCGGTGGTTAAACCTGCTAATATTCGTCTTCTGTTATCTATGGCTCTTACAAAGGGGTGGAATCTTCGTCAGCTTGACATTCAGAATGCCTTTTTACATGGTGTTTTTGGGGAGGAGGTTTATACGCGCCAGCCTCCTGGCTTTGAAGATTGTACTTATACTGGTCATCTTTGTCGCCTTGATAAGGCTCTCTATGGACTCAAACAGGCTCCTCGTGCTTGGCATGCTCGTCTGAGCTCTGTTCTTACTGGTCTTCGTATTTCTGCATCCACAGCTGATACATCATTGTTCATGCTTCACCGACCCGAGGTTACTCTCTATTTATTGGTCTACGTTGATGACATTATTGTCGTGAGTTCTTCTGCTGCTGCTACTGATCGCCTTGTTCATCAGTTGCGTACATCGTTTGCTCTCAAAGATCTTGGTCCTCTCCACTATTTTCTTGGTGTTGAGGTACATACACATGACCGTGGAGGTCTTCTACTCCATCAGCGAAAATATGCGCTGGACTTACTACAGCGTGTGGGTATGACCAAGTGCACTCCTGTGTCTACTCCTATGGCTTCTTCTGACAGACTTTCAGCTTCAGATGGCGTTCTTCTCTCTTCTGATGATTCCACACGCTATCGCAGTATTGTTGGTGGCTTGTAGTATCTTACAATGACTCGCCCTGACTTGTCATTTGCTGTCAACAAAGTCTGTAAATACCTTCATGCTCCCCAGTGTACACATTGGTCGGCTGTCAAATGTATTCTACGTTATGTACAGGCCACTTCATCTCATGGGTTACTCCTTCAGCCTGCTACTACTTCTCTAGATTTATTATCTTCTTTTTCTGATGCTGATTGGGCTGGCAATTCTGATGACCGGCGATCAACGGGGGGTCATGCTATTTTCTATGGTGGTAATCTTATTGCATGGAGTGCTCGAAAACAAGCAACAGTTTCTCGCTCCAGTACAGAGTCAGAATACAAGGCGCTTGCTAATGCTACTGCTGAGATAATCTGGGTACAAGCTCTTCTTGGTGAACTTGGAGTGTCTTTGAGGAGTCCACCTACACTATGGTGCGATAATATTGGAGCAACATATTTATCTTCTAATCCAGTTTTTCATGCTCGTACAAAGCATATTGAAGTTGATTTTCACTTTGTTCGTGAACGAGTTGCTCAGAAGTTGCTCCAAATACGCTTTATCTCCTCCAAGGATCATAGCTAATATATTCACCAAGCCTCTACTGTTACCGTTGTTTTCTGCATGTAAACACAATCTCAATCTTCGACCAGTTGAGATTGAGGGAGGGTGATAGAACTACAGAAAATGTGTTTGTATAGGACTAGTATACGGTGACTTGTAAACCGTATCTATCTCTTGTTGTACCTTGTACTCTATCCTAATATAAATACTGAAGAGGTCGGTGCTTGTATGCATCAAGGCAATACCCTACAAACCCTAAACAGCATATTATGTTTCACTATTTGCTATAAGATGTAGTAGAAAGGTGCAACAGAAGTGTAGATGAACACATTCAGAAATTGTGCAAAATAAATGCAGTACAATATACCATATACTTCTAAAAAATATACAGCAGATAAACATTTAGAAACAAATGTGCACCAGATGGCAAAAAGGTAGAGTACATGAATTATAAGAATTTAATGCTGGAATTATGTGAAACTATTTATTCCAAAAACTGCCACAAGGTTTAATCTAGATTCCAACATATAAACCATATTTGGGACCAATTATTTTCAATCCTACTCTACATTTTTCGGGCAATAAAGGTTTTCCTTAAGTAAAAAAAATATGTTTTATATAATCAATTATTATTTGGATGGTATAAGTGTGTAGCATGGTCCAACAATGATCAAATCCTAAGTTTGACATATAATATATACTTTGCCCTTCAGATATTAGTAGCAAGAACCAGGGACGGAGCTGCCTTGAAGACACTGGGGTCAGCTGACCCCAATGAAAAATAAAAATTCCTTCACTAATCAATACTATCTAGTGTTGATTTATAGAGAATGACACCAGTGTATTAGAGAGATTATAGTGATGACCCCGGTGCCATTGTTTTCCAGCTTCGTCCCTAGCAAGAACAACACACAAGCAATCGAGAAATGGTTAGAATATTCTTTTCACTAGGAGGTGATGTTCCAATGATATTGTTCCTACCCTCCCCTTTACTTGTTATCTTCTATCATGTCATATTGGATTGTTCCTAGTTGTTTTTATGTCACTATTTTATCCGCATTTGTCCCTAAAATCAACAAATTTGCTTAAATTTTGTAGTTTCTTATTGGCCCCCTCTAGTCGACATATTTGATCCTACAACACGATGACGAAAAAATAACCCGGTTGTTTCGGTTCCCATCCATTCAAAATAACAAGCACTGAGTTTTCATGTGTTGAATGTTAACTACTGCTATACTAGTATTCCTTCAAAGGAAGCCACTTGGAACATTTATTAGGTTGCGTGTGTACATCAACGATGGTAGGTTTCGCCACATTGGTTAATCCTATCGGTTTGCTCTTGATTAGTGCATTTTGCATAATGTTTTATTAAGTGTTTTGCATAAGTAGACGTATGATTTTAAGTATCTTATAGCACACACGCCCAACTATTTTGTTGATTTCACTAGTGAAAGGATTGGTATGGTCTACTAGAGGGTGCAAATAGACAACCGACAACTTCTAATTCATTTTCAGTTCAAGGTTTGACAAGAATATAGATTGTCAAGATATGCAACTAGGTGGATAATCCTTTATGACAAGATACACACAAGCAAGTAAAGCGATACAAGTAAGTAAAGGCATTAGATAACCGTAAGCGTGGAGACGAGGATGTATTTTCGTGGTCCTTTTTAAGGGGAAGTTTGTTATACTAGAGAGGCATGTCAACACAAAATCCACCAACACCATAAAGGCTCACCTTATTCTCCTTGTCTTCACACCACAAAAGCGAGCACATGAATCCACTATGTGGTGGTCTTAAGGCAATGGTGGAAACCCTTGCAAACAAGGTTGAGGCACATTCCACAACTAAACTAGAGGTTCCCAAGTCCCAAGGCGACCATGGAGCTTTACACGACTAAGATTATGCTCCAGGATGACCTCTTTCATATAGGGAACCAAGGCACCCAAGAGTAACAAGATCCACTAGGGATTGCAAGGGAGAAACCAGTTTTCTTTGGTGAAATGTTGATCTAGGTCTTCTCTCCCAAATACTCAAGTATCAATAGTTTTGGGGTGGCTAGAGAGTGAGATCTAGGGAAATGAAAGCTTATGAATTTATGGCGGCGAGAGGGGAAAGAGGCAGCTTCTTGGGGAAGAAGACTACCCCTTAAATAGGGGTCCTCGAAATCTGATCGTTGTCCACTTTTCTCGACTTGGGCAGTACTACCGCTCTAGGAAGCAATACTACTGTCTAATTAAGGTGGCCAACCCCTTTGAAAACTGAGCGTGGAAGCTCCATCGGCGGTCCTACCGACCAGGCCAGTGATATTATCGAATATAATTTCTATGAAAATAAAGGCGACACTACCGGCCTAGTACCGCACCCATATTAGAGGCGGCCAAAATCTTACCTGGAAGTGGACCGATAGTGAGACCAGTACTGCTCACCCCTAAAGTCCACTTGTAACATGGTGGAGAGACCGTTAGTGCCACTCCTGGAATAGGTGGTACTACCACTGGCACCACTGGTACGAGTGAAATGCTATGGTTTTTAGAAGCTTTTTCCTCCATGTTTTCCGTAGTGATTGCAACCGGTAAGCGTAGTGCCGCTCTTTGCCGCAGGGACAAAACATTTAAGCTCTACCTTACCGCGAGAGTAGGATTTTGTATTCAAGCCATTTTGGCTTTTGTTGTACTCTAAAGTCTAAACTCCTTGTTTAAAAAAAATCACACACCTTTTGTTGTATTCAAGCCATTTAAGCTCTACCTTACCGCGAGAGGCGTCTCCTCCCTCCGAGCAAGATTACACTGCATCAATGGTATTGATTCCAGCATTTTCCTGTACTTACTGCCCCTGCCCCCTGATCCCGGCGGTGGAGCTATAAAGCTCGAGGATCAAGGACCTACAATTCACAACCTTTCCCCAAACCATTGTGTCCGGCTACCTGAACCAAGTGGTGATATGGAGAACCAAGCTTGTGCTGTTCCCAAGCAGGTGGTCGCTGATGCTATGACAGTGACCACCAAGCGCGATGCCTCCACCGCTGCTGAGCTGACCCCCTGCATCAACACTGGGATCAGCGTGAACACCAAGCGCGATGCGAGCACCACTGCTACACTGCCTCCCCTGCATCAACACTGGGAGCAGCGTGGCTTCTGCACCTGGCCCCTCGTGGCGCTGGGCCGGGAAGCAACCTATGGAAGATGACCGAACCGAGGAGGAACGTGCTCCGATCTCCATCAACCTCACCAAGGTCCGTGGCCTGACTCCGTTATGCCTGATCGCGGTTGGGGTGTTCTTTTCCGTGGTCTCCATCACATCGAAGCAACTAGTGAACTACATGAAGAACGTGTGGAAGATCAGAGGCCCTCTGGAATCGCACCAGCTCGCGGACAGGCGTTTCGTGCTGGAGTTCGCCTTGGAGGGCGACTACGAGCATGTGACTCATGGAGGCCCATGGAGGTACCAAGGCGACGCCGTGCTCATCCGCAAGCTCGATGACAGAGAGGACCCAAACTCGGTACGTTTTGAGTCGATGCCCATTTGGGCGCAGTTCACGCGCATCCCCTTCTACCTCCTCTCCAAGCAGCTCGCAAGGAAACTGGGAAAGAAGCTGGGTGAGTATATCACCATCGACAACAACGCGAGGGGCGACATCTACGAGAAGATCATGTGTGCCCGCATCCACCTCCCCATCGCACGCCCGCTCCAGAGGTGGATCACGCTGGAGGACAAGTTCTCCAATGAGGAAGTGTTGGTCACCATCCTCTACGAACTTCTCCCTTCTTTCTGTCACTGCTGCGGGGTGATCGGCCATTAGGAGGATGCCTGCGATCTCCCTGCCGCACTCAGGAGAAGGAGATATTCCAAGGACATTGGAGTGCCGGCCACCCATGTCGATGACCCAAGGAAATGGTTCCTGCCCGAGTCGACCCGCGACAACGGGCGGGCATCCACATGGATATCCCCTGGCGCAACGTCGCCGCTCTAGGATCCAGGAGCATCCCGGCGAGAGCGCCCCAGCTGACTCTTGTTGCCCACGTCGCAGAAGGCGTCGAGAAGCTGTCAGTCCAGGACGGACTGACTACTGAAGCGACGGCTACGCTCCCCGTCATCGACAAGGCCAACCCTTCTCAGGTCTCCATAGACGAAACCGAGCACGCCAAGGACAAGAACAAATCGACCTCCAAAGATCCTCCACCCACCAAGACCTCCAACGACAATGTCGGCGCCGACGACACCCAGGCCGGTCTGGGCGCTGCAGCGGCTGCTGGGCTCAACATCATCGACAAGGCCAACTCTCCTCGGGTCCCCACCGATGATAGCGAGCACGCCATTGACAAGAACAAGACGGACGCCAACGAGTCTCCACTCACCAAGGCCTGCAATGACAACGTCGGCGTCGACAACACTCAAGGCAGGAGATGGAAGAGGATGACCAAAGGGGAGGCGGTCTCTGCTGGCGGTGCCTCCAAGGGGGTTCTGAGCAACAACAACTCCGATCGGGCGCTGATCAAGCAGGGAGACACTGGAAGCAAGGGGACTCGGCTGGGCAAACGTATTGGTGCAGTTCTGAAGCCTGATGCCTATGCCACGGAGATGATGGGCAAGAAGAAGAGGACGGAGGAGGGTGCCGTTGGAGATACTGAAGACGGTGACCCCGGGAGCACGAACACCAAGGAAGCAACCAGCATGGGGCTGCTGGTCAACTGACGGGCGCGAACGCTAGCGCCTATCAGAAGCCATGAAAATCTTAGCCTGGAACTGCCGGGGGCTAGGCCTCCCCGGACAGTTCAAGAACTGGTGCAGCTGGTGCGCACCTACAGACCTAGTTTGATTTTCATAAGTGAGACTAGAACCAGGGAAAAGAAAATAAAAGATCTCAGATGGAGATTAGGCCTCAGGAATTGTATTACGCAATTAGGAAAAGGGAAAGGGGCCGGGATTGCTCTGTACTGGGATGAAAGTATCAAAATAAAAGTCTTGTCTGCGGGTCCGAGATACATCGATGTCTTGATAAATGATGTTGCAAAAGATCGCAAATGGAGAGGCACCTTTGTGTATGGTGAGCCTAAGAGCTCGGAAAGACACCACATGTGGACGATTTTACGCAAAATTAAGACAGATGCTGATGTCCCTTGGATGATGATTGGAGATTTCAACGAGACTAGATGGCAGCATGAACATTTCTCTGACACAAAGAGGTCTGAGAAAAGAATGGCCGACTTTAGGAGATGTCTAAACTTCTGTGATCTCCATGGCATTCCTTTTGTTGGACCTCCCTGGACTTTTGATAATAAACAGAAGGACAGCAAAAACGTCAAAGCACGGATTGATAGGGTTGTTGCCTCTCATAGCTGGACCGCTTTGTTCCCTGATGCCAAGCTTACTCATATTGTTTCCTCAAGATCTAATCACCTACCACTCCTCCTAGAGTGTGAAAGAGATCAACGTCAGCAGTCTGTAATCCACCAGAAATGTTACGAGCACATATGGGAGAGAGACCAAGCCCTTCCTTTGGTGATCGAGGAAGCTTGGGCTGGTTCGCCAGCCAGCTCAAACTTAACCGATCTGATACAGGAAGTAAAGGAAACTTGTGAGCACCTGCATGATTGGAGCACTGTGAATTTTGGTAAAGTTACAAAAGAAATCAGCAAGAAGAGGAACCAACTTAAGAAGCTCTGGAAAAGAAACATATCCCAGAGCAGAGACAATGAAATTCGGAGAGTTAGCGCAGAACTGGACGAACTGTTGCATAGAGAGGAGATGATGTGGAGACAGAGATCAAGGATTGCCTGGCTAAAAGAGGGGGACAGGAACACTAAGTTTTTCCATAGGAAAGCTAATTGGAGACAAAATAAGATTAAAATTGACCGGATCAAAGATGATAGTGGGTCTTGGGTTGATAACCCCGACGAGGTTACAAATTACGCCATGTCCTTCTTCAAAAATCTGTACACAAGAGACCCCTTGGTTAACCCAGAGGATATTCTGAATCTGATCAACTTGCCCATCACCCAAGATATCAATGAGGGTTTATGCAAGGATTTCACCGACGATGAGATCAGTGATGCCTTGTTCCAAATTGGCCCGCTGAAGGCACCTGGGCCAGATGGGATGCCCGACAGGTTCTTCCAGAGGAACTGGGCGCTGCTGAAAGATGAAGTGGTCATGGCGGTCAAGGTTTTTTTTTGAGACTGGGATTATTCCGGAAGGGCTCAATGACACGACAATCATGCTTATCCCAAAAGGCTCAAACCCAGAAACACTCACTGATTACCGACCAATCAACCTCTGCAATGTTCTGTACAAAATCATCTCCAAGTGCCTAGTCAATCGGCTACGACCGCTGCTGGATAACATCATTTCTGAGACTCAAAGTGCCTTTGTCGCGGGCAGACTGATCACAGATAACGCGGTCATTGCTTTTGAATGCTTCCACAAAATCCAGAGAAGCAAAAACCCGAGAGATAACCATTGCGCCTACAAACTTGATCTATCTAAAGCCTATGATCGGGTTGACTGGCATTTCCTCGAGAGCATTCTGCTAAAATTGGGTTTCTGCAAGCGCTGGACTGATTAGGTGATGACCTATGTCCGGTCGGTCAGGTTCTCAGTTAGAATCAATGGGAACAACACCAAAACTTTCACCCCCTCACGGGCCTGCGTCAAGGTGACCCACTCAGCCCATATCTTTCCTGTTCGTGGGAGAAGCTCTGTCGTGCTCCCTAAAAAAGCAAACCATGGATGGCAGCATCACTCTGATTAAGGTGGCCAGGGGTGCCCCGGTCATTTCCAACCTTCTGTTCGCTGACGACAGTCTCCTCTTCTTCAAAGCCACTCCGGAGGAGGCCAGGGCAGTTGACAGCACACTGAAACTCTTTCAGCGTTGCACGGGTCAACTCTTAAGCCCTAGCAAGTGCTCGATCTTATTCAGCTCTGCTTGTCCATCGGCAAACCAGTCGGTGATCAAAGCCATCCTAGGTATCTCTACCTCCACCTTCAAGGAGAAATACCTTGGTCTGCCCACGCCGAAGGGGAGAATGAAGAGCAGCTGTTTCCAACCGATCATGGCCAGATTCACGAAAAGACTCACCAATTGGGCAGAAAGGTTTATGTCACATGGGGCAAAGGACACACTTATCAAATCTATGATCCAAGCCTTGCCGGGATACGTCATGGGTATTTTCAAGCTCACCACGGGTTTCTGTGATCAATATGAGAAATTAATCAGAGATTTTTGGTGGGGTGACGCTCAGAACCAAAGAAGGGTGCATTGGACGGCCTAGGACAATATCACCAAACCTAAAGGAATGGGTGGACTGGGGTTCTGGGACATGCGCCTGTGAAAGGACACAGATGTCGCCTAGAGGGGGGGTGAATAGGCGATTTAAAACTTTTACGAGTGGCTTGACAAATGCGGAATAAAACTAACGTTTAATTTGCCAAGCATACAAAACCTAAATAAACTAGGTTCACCTATGTGCACCAACAACTTATGCTAGACAAGATAAGTAACTATGTGATAGCAAGATATATATAACTTCAAGCACGAAGGCTATCACAAAGTAGATTGCATAAGTAAAGGAGCTCGGGTATAGAAATAACCGAGGCACGCAGAGACAACGATGTATCCCGAAGTTCACACCCTTGCAGGTGCTAATCTCCGTTGGAGCGGTGTGGAGGCACAAGGCTCCCCAAACGCCACAGAGGCTCACCGTAATCTCCTCGAGCCCTCCCACCAAGATGGAAGACCCGATCCACTATGGGACCCTTGAGGGCGGTCACCGAACCCACACAAAGCTTGGGGCAACTCCACAACTTAATTGGAGGCTCCCAAATCCACAAAGCCACTAAGTTTGGGGCACACTCCACAACTCAATTGGAGGCTCCCAATAATCGCCACGGAGGCACCACAAAGCTTGGGAAGATCTCCACAACTTAATTGGAGGTCCCCAAGAAATCCACTGAGCCGTCTAGGGTTCCAAGAACCCAAGAGGAAATAAGCTTCTTGCTTTCACCACCGAATCTCCGAGCAGAACTAAACCAATGCACCAAATGCAATGGCAAGAACACACGAAGTGCTCAAATCCTTCTCTCCCAAATCCTACCAAAGCAACAAATGCTATGGAGGGATATGAGAGGAAGAATAAGGAGGAAATCCACAAAGAGCTCCAAGATCTAGATCCAATAGGTTCCCCTCACTTAGAGGAGAAAGTGATTGGTGGAAATGTAGATCTAGATCTCCTCTCTCTTTTCCCTTACAAAGATGCAAGAAACATGGAGGGAATGGAGGAGGGAGGGCAAGCTTTGAAGGTCAACAATGGAGGAGAGAGAAGCCCAAAAACGTTGTTGGTTCAAGGAGGAAGAAGGGTATTTATAGGTGGGGAAAAATATGGCCGTTGGAAGCAGCCCACCGGCCAGTTTGGCCGTAAGTCCGGTGGCGCCGGCCTCTGGGCCGGACGGTCCAGCGGTAAGTCCGGCGGGACCGGACGCTTCGCCGGATGTCCGGCGGCCTGCCGGGCGGATCCGGCGCTGGGCCGAAAAAGCAGCCAGAACACCAGTTCGGCTGGACCGCCGGAACGGTCCGGTCCGCCGCCGGATGGTCCGGCCTGGAGCCCGGCCTGGCCGGACCAGGGGCCGAAATGGACAGCCCAAAAACCAAATAACTTTTGCAAGGAAACTCCGAATGAGATGAAACCAATTTTGTTTGAAATAATAAGAACCAGTAAGGGAGAATTTACTATGAATTTAGAGGTAATAAGCGTCTCTATATGAGGAACCGATAAATTCTCCAAACACCAAAAACGCAATAAGAGTTCCATACGAAATCTGTTTTTGGTGAGCTAGAGCTTGTCATGGAAATGACCACAAGCTCTAGAACCTCACATGGATAAAATCCAAATAAGAACCAAGAAAGATAATGCCAAGTATGCAAAGGTTTGAGCTCTCTCCGAACGATACAAATAAGTTACTCACTCGAGAGCCCCTCTTGATAGTACGGCTATCGATCCTAAACCCGGTCTCCCACACTATGAGACCGGTAAGAAAGAAACCCTATCAAGAACATACCTTTGCCTTGAGCATTCCACTTGAGCTAGATGGTGATGATCTTGATCTTCTCAAGTTGGACTACCTTTCTTGATTGCGCTTGCTCGGTGAAGTCTTGCGGATTGCTCCCCCATACATCACTATGGGAGAGACACTAGAGAAATATCTTCACATGTCCATTACCACCAAATGGACACCGAGCTTCAAGCAAATGATATCTTCTGGAAGCCTATCTTGAACTTGCGCTTCGACTTGATCAACATTGATGATGTCTTGAGAATGCACATGAGAGCTCACTCCATCTTATTCCTCAAGACACGCTCTATATAGGCTCAACTCCTTTATGACCAATCTTCGGATCACTCCTTGAATAACACCTTGATCATCACATAATATTCTTTATATTCAACTTCTTACAACCTTGAACCCAACATATGGATCAAGCGTTGTCTACGGACAAGTCTTACAAATATAACTCAATGCAAACATTAGTCCATAGGGATTGTCATTAATTACCAAAACCACACATGGGGGCACACGCCCTTTCAGCCAGCTTAATCAAGCTCTTCTTGCGAGACAAGCGTGGAGACTGATCCAAAACCCATCTAGCCTCTGCGCCAGGGTTCTAATGGCGAAATATTACCCTCACGGAAACTTCCTCGACACCGTTTTCACCTCAGATACTTCCCCGATGTGGAAGGTGGTGGAGTTTGGCCTACAGCTGCTCAAAGAAGGCATCATAAACCGAATCGGGAATGGCAAGAAAACTCAAATCCTCAGAGACCAATGGATCCCAAGAGATTCTGGCTTGGGCATTACGACTTTGAAGAAAAACTCTCGGCGCCGCTGGGTTAACCAACTTATCGATTCTGGAACTAGGAGTTGGAATGAGCACCTTATTTGGGAACTTTTTCTGGAACATGACGTCCAAGCGATCCTCTCGATTAAACTGCCACAATAAGATCTGGAAGATCGAGTTGGCCTGGCACTATGAAAGGAATGGTGTCTTCACCGTCAGAAGCGCTTACCGGCTCGCCTTCAGGCTAAAGCACCAGGGCCGTGATAGTGTTAGCTCTAGCAGCAGCCCAAATGGTGAAAGGTCGCTTTGGAACCTCATATGGAGAGCTGACGTCCCTCCCAAGGTGAGAGTTTTTGGCTGGCGCTTGGCTACAGACACCTTGCCTACCAGAAACAATAAGTTCAAAAGAACTCTGGAACCACATGACATCTGCACGATCTGTGGGAATGGCACTGAAGACGGACACCATGCTACAATCCTGTGCACCAAAGCTGTTGCCCTTCGCTCGGCCATGCGGGACCACTGGAAGCTTCCTCCTGATCGGGCGCTCAAGATGTCAGGAAAGGACTGGCTCCTCCTATGTCTGAGTAACACCGATGACCAGACCAGAGATAGGTTGTTGCTATTCTGGCGAGCTTGGCACCTGAGGAATGATGTCATTCATCAACAGGGCAAGGAATCGATTGCTGCCTCAGTTTCATTCCTCTTGTCTTATGCCGAGAGGTTCCAAGCCTCGTCGCATCTCGTGGAAGACATAAAAGGAAAAGCGCCGATGTTCGTGTTGCCAGTGGCCTCGATGAAGCCGGAGCCAGGTAATCAAAGCATCTGGCCGCCGCCGCCTGCTAACTGGATCAAGCTGAACACCGACGGCTCGTTTATCGGCGCGGGAAAGCCAGGCGCGGCTGGTGCTGTTATCAGAGACCATTGTGGGAATGTCATCCTAGCAGCCTGTTCTCCGTTGCCTGGCTATGAGGATGCAGAGGAAGCTGAGCTGAAAGCTGCGCTGCTGGGCCTAAAACTGGTGGCAGGTTTCAGTCGCAAGGGTGTGATCATTGAGCTTGACTGTGCTACGGTCATGAAAACTCTGCAATCACCATGGACCAACAGGTCTAAACTGTGGGCTTCGTTCCAAGAAGCGGATTCCTTTCTTTCGTGACTTGACGAATACCGACTGGTCCTTGTGAAGAGAGAGAGCAACAAGGTGGCTGATCTACTTGCTAAGATTGGTAGATCAGCAGGCAGCTGTATTTGGCGCGATCTTCTCCCAGACCCTGTTTGGGATCTTGTAATCCAGGACAAAAACTATTGTATTCTAGTTTTAATATAAGGCTCTCTTAATCTCAAAAAAAATGGATAAATATCCCAATATTAAAAACAGGGCTCAATATTTTTGGAAACTCTTTCTTTGCCCCCAAAGATTGCATATAACGAACTCTCCAACTCTAGACGACTGCACCACACCCGTTCAACCCAACACACGCACGCACTGCAGAGGTTTTGGGGGGCGGCGAGAAGAGAGGCCATCATGGCCGACGAGAATCTAGTGGCGGCGGACATGCCGCGGGTGGTGGTCGTCCTCTCCGCGCTCCTTGAGCGCGTCATGGAGCGCAACGACGCCGCGGCGGAGCCGGGGGCGGCTGTGTCGGCGTTCCGGGCGACGACGAAGCCTGACATCTCGGTGCGCGCGTACATGGCGCGCATCGCGCGGTTCGCGGGCTGCAGCCCGGCGTGTTTCGTCGCGGCCTACATCTACCTCGATCGCCTCCTGCGCCGCCGTCGCGCGCTCACCGTGGACTCCTACAGCGTGCACCGCCTCCTCATCACCGCCGTGCTCGCCGCCGTCAAGTTCATGGATGACATGTGAGTTCACCTGCACTGCACGTCTGTTCACGATTTAACTGCTATGGCAGTTCTGACGTGCGTATGATCGCGTTCTTAGTTTTCTTGGGAATTTGTGCTGTTCTTGGGTCCAGCTGGCCTCTACAGCTTACCTTACATGAGAAAATGGATCCGAAATAGGTAGAATTCTCCAGATCACGCTACTATTTAGGAACATTCAAAAGTATTAGGAAGACTCAAATGGTGTGTTGGCACTGTTCTTTGCACATATTTCCGTGAATCGATAGGTTCAGACTAATGGCAGGCACTGAACCATGACAAGAATTCAGAGACTCTAGTCAGGACTCAGGAGTATGCGAATAGCAGTGGAGACATATCTTGATTCTCCGATGAATCTTGCTCTTTTGTGCTTAACTTGGGTAGCCTTATCCGCTTGATCCCTTAAACCAAGCATTATAGAAGAGTCTTATCTTGCTTCAATTCTTCGTAATCAATCACTGTCAGCCAGTTAATATTCGGGACCCTAATTAATCTGCATGTCAACTCAACTTTGGAATTGCGAAGGAGATGATTAGTCTGCTTCTCTACTGTTCAAGTTGGTGCTAAACTACTGTGTTAATGTTACATGTTTAGAGTCATAAGACAATTTGGTGAGTTGTGTTCATAGAAGGCTCTGATGGGATAAGATCAACATCTATTTCTGGAATCCGGATCACGTAGGATGCATTGGGCAGAGATATTCTTTAAGAAGCAGAACCCAACAACCCCTTTCCTAAATCCTAACAGGCACTCGCAATCCAAAGCTGCATCGACTATTAAAAGGAAAGACCAGATTGCATTGGAGAGTTCTTTACATAATCTTAGGCAGAGCAAATAATGAGCACACCAAGTAGTAGAGTATTATCTGCTCCTGAGGTGATGTGTGGGCAAAATTATACCTACCAACAAAGAAGCGTGGCTCCACTGCTCCTTCTATCCAAGTTCCAACCACATTTGCACTAGAGGGGACCAAAGCCAAGATTTAAGATAGAGATCCCCTCCCTATCAACACCATTTCTCTCATTTTGGAATTTAATTCGCTGCCAAGTAGTGACTGAATGGGGACAGTGGCAACTTGCCCTTTTCTCATGCTGATGCTCATACCTATCCCAATACAGTCCCTGTCCCAATACCCTCCTTTCTGGAGCATCTAACCCTATGTTTATTTTCTGAAATCATTAAAACCATTAATTATTGATTGTATCTTCCTTCTTTGAAATAAGAGTAAATTCCATTTTTTACCGCTTAGTTGTGACACTGTGACAATTTAAACCCCATCTAAAATCTTGCCATATTCTGCTCCTTAGTTGGGACATTTTGACTTGTTTTGCCCATTTTGATCATGTTTTACAAACCGAAAAGTTAGATCAACTTATTCATGTCGACTGACTGGGCATACATGTAAATGAATACATTAGAGGCATAACAAACTATGCCAAATTTCATCAGATTCAGTCAAGTTCTACGAGTTTTTGTCCACAGAACAGGTGCACCACATTTGCTATCTATGGCGAAGGGGTGAGTTGCCAGTCCAGTCCAGTCAGGTGCCGCATAATTCTGACACATGGGACTACGTTGTTAACTTGGGGAGAAAACAGTAAAATGGAGTCAGAAAGTCACAAGACCATGGCTAAGGGGTGAAGTGTGGCAAGATTTTAAATATTGAGTAAATGTTGTCACAAGATCGCAACTGCCGTTAAATTGTAGAATTCGCTCTTGAAACAATCACCACAGTGGTTTCAGTTGGCGTAAAGAATTGGGTATCTTCGGCGGCAAATTCTGGATAACTGATTTGGTGCGTGCATCTCAGGTGGCTCATCTGTTCTGCTCTGCACTCATGGCTGGTAGCCAACTAGCACTAACAGTCTTGAATTGAATCCTGATGCATAGCATGTTGCCATATTAGCACACATTGTCTATCTGAACCCTGAAAATCTGACGGCTATGAAAAACATAGGACTATGATCTATCTGAATCCTGATACAGGTAAAATGTTAACACACGATTTATGCGTCGCTGGTGTTGCAGATGCTACAACAACGCCTACTTCGCCAAGGTGGGCGGGATCAGCCTTCCGGAGATGAACTACCTGGAGGTGGAGTTCCTATTCGGCGTGGGCTTCGACCTGAACGTGTCGCCGGAGACGTTCGGCCACTACTGCGCCCTCCTCCAGTCCGAGATGCTCTGCCTGGAGATTGAGCCGGAGCCGCCCCTTGCCCTCCCTGCAGCCGCCGCCGCCGCCGCTCCAGGCAGCAGCAGGCTGCATCGCTGCCTATCTGAAGACGACGGCAGCAGTAGCAGTAAGCGGCAGCTGGCTGCGTAGGTGGGCACATAGATATACGGAGTGTGGGTAACGTACGTCTATGTACAGAGTCGTGCGTTGCTCGAGCGGGCAGAGTTTGTATTAGAACAACCTGCTTAGTGCAGACAGACCGTGTGAAATGCAACGCAATGGTGTGTGCTGTGCTGGCTCTTGTGATTCTCTACTGTAGTGAGATTTGAACAAGGTTGCCTTTTCTTCTTCTGAGAACGTGGCATCATGGCAAGGGAGATCCAAATCTCGGTGCGCAGCTGGTGAGCTCCCCGACAGAGTCTCCCGACGGCGTCTTGTTCTAGCGGTTGTACGGCTGCGAATATAGAATTTGGACATGCCCAGAAGCTTTAAAACTGCGGTGGCTGAAGCTCCGGCGTGGAAGTGTAGCCGGTGCCAGAGTGCCAAGGCAACGAAAGGAGGACGCGGGCGAGTCACTAACCAAGATAAGAACAGAGCAACGAGCTCGCATGTCCATAGTTGATTCTATAGGACGCGATGCATAGACTTTAGTTATGGTAAACTGCAGCCCAATTCTGTAAAATACAAATACGAATTGAATTTCAATGGATACATAATCACATTGGACATACAATTTGATCGAACAGGTTTCATGCTTCAGGAAGAAATTACAGGGAAGGGAAAGCTATCACGGCGACAAAAGAGGCAAATAAAAATTGGTTCCAATCCGGCGCGCATCAGTATCCAGTTCGCATTGGGAAGATCTGGCCTGGCGACTTCGACTGCTGCTGATGGTTCACGGACTGCAGGAGCGCCTGGTCGACCATGGCGGCGCGTGAGACACGCGACACGGGCGTGCCGCCGGCCAGCGCGCGCCGGTAGGCCTCGTCGTCCTCCATGCTCCCGCCGCCCTCCAGCGCCAGGTGCACGAGGTGCCGCATGTCGTAGGACGTCAGATCGTGCTGGTCGGTGAGCTCGGGGCCGTCGGAGCGCGCCGCGAATCCTGACAGCCGCAGGTTCCCCGCCTCCCGCGCGGGCGGGCCGCCGCGGTACGGGCGCACCGAGAACTGGGCGCCGCACTCGTCCTCGTCCTCGTCGTCATCCTCGTATCCGGCGATGGTCTGCTGGTCGCGCAGGCTCCGCGCGCCGCTGAGATCGAACTCGCCGAACTCCATGTCGCTCCCGCTCTCGTCCTCCTCCTCCTCTAACCCGAACTCCATGTCGCTCCCACTCTCGTCCTCCTCCTCGGCCTCGGCGAGGAAGACGTGCTCGTTCACGGCGGCCATGTCTACTAGCTCTAGCTGCGCTTGCACCAGCGGACGGACGGACAGTTGCAACGCCGGTGAATACTGTGGCTGCGGCGGGAACTCGTCGATCTGGTTGCGGTCGTGATGAGCGCTTGGAGCCTCCTTATATAGCCTGATGATGGCGAGGAAACAAGACAGGGCCGAATTCGTCTCGGACAAGAACTCGCGTACCGAAGCAGCACTCCAAGCTGATACCGTCAAAAGAAAAGACGACGAAAAACCGTACCGAAGTTGGAGTGCGCCTGCCACGACGGCGGCCTAGCCGTCCCGTAGACAATAAATCAGGCTAGACGTGAATGCTGGTAGGGGTGCCACGGTACACCCTCGACGTTGTCAATTGTCATGGACCACATCGTCAATTACGGCGAGTGGATGTAGGCTCCGCCGCCATCCCCTCCGCGCTGGGCTACATGGGGGATGGTGTTGATGTCGTCGTTCTTGCGCTCTTTAGCTTCGGCGGCGTGCTCCTAGTCCTCGACGTTGTGCACCCTGGCTTTCGTCGTCCTGAAGCGTGAGGTGAAGGAGGAGGCGCTGCCACACTGATGACATTGTGATTCGCGAGCCACGACAGCCGTCGCCGCCTCACGGGCCCCTCCACTTGCGCCGGGTGAAGCAGAAGCCGTCTTCCTCGAAGAAAAAGCTCGTCCAGCGTCGTTGGAGGAGTACGCACGGCGGGTGGCGTCGCTACGTGCTACCGATGGTCCCGAGGACAAGCCAGAGCTAATGAAATCCCCGGCTGACTCGATGAACGACCATCAAGTGGCGGCGCTCCTCAACGTCGGCATCGCCTGGCTGGTCTGGCACTTCGTCGCTATCACCGACGATAGTGCGGGAACGAGCGGAGGAGCCAGGAGCGGTGTCGTCAAGGACTAGTCTGACTACAAGTCATTCTGGCACGGCCGACAGCCTCAAGAATTATATTAATTTTATTTTAGTTGAAACTTTAGTCAGATTTCATTTTAATTTATAATTTAACGAAATTTGAATGAACTTTATTTTATGTTTAAAATTCAAAAACTCTTTGTTAGGAGGCGAGTGAGAAGAGACACCCATACGCGAACACCCATATGGGGGTTTTTGGATGCTCTAACGCAGAGCATTTGACCGCTCCAAATCCAAAACATTTGCGCGCCATTTTTTGACTGGTATCAATGTTTGGTGGAAGTAGTGCGCGCCATTGCAGCACGGGGCGCCAAAAAGTAGTGAAACACAGTGGGTCCCTCTTTGGATGCTGTCTTCTCCCGTGGCCTGCCGATGCACGTGTCGCCCTTCTGCTTCCGGCGACCGCAGGACGCTGTCACTCTGCCAGTCCTCCACTGAAATAAACAAGTCTGGTACACGTGGATCGTCTTACGAATCGAAAACATAAATAGCGGAACCGTTTCTTACGAATCTACCATTTCAAAAGGATCCATTTATACTTCCTCTGTCCCTTTTCACCTGCATTCTGGTTTTAGTTAAAGTAAAACTAAATAAAGTTTGACCAAACATATTATTAAATATATAATATTTTATAATATCTAATGCATATAATATGAAAATATTTTTTATGATGATTCTAACGGTATCTATTTTATATTATAAATATTTATATTTTTTATACTTATCGCATGACCATGGCAGCCACATGTACAACCCCATCATGATGGATTTGAAGCTACACACAAGAAGCAAGTCCAACAGACAACATACGGGCTTGTATAACTTGGCATCGACTCTAGACATCCACCTCGGTGTGCCCTCTCACATCCGGGGTATGCCCGGAGCTCCTTGAGCAACATGGAGATTGCAACGAAGCCTTGTCCCAACTTATGTTCCTGGTCTTAAGCACACCTAGTGGCCCTCAAGAGCAGTCATGTGATGTCGTTGAGTCCCTCGCTGATCAGAGTCGATGGCCTAGGTGTACCAAACTGAATATCATATGTGACGACGACAGAAAGAGAAGAAGACTGAGGAGGATGGGATGCTTGGTAGGGGAGGGATGGGCGACAGAGTTGCCTCAGCAGTCGTGGAGTCATGAATTTGGCTAAAAAACACCAAGTTCATTTATGTACTGTTCTATTGTGAAACAATATTTCCTTTCTTTCTTGTTTCTCTACAAAGTCTCAATTAGGGTTTTATCAGGAAAACTATGTGACCATCCATTCATAAGAGATAAAAATTGTTGATATCATGTCATGGACTGTTTATGGTTTGTCATGATGATAGCTGGTGTACCGGAGGAACTGATGAAGTAGTTGTATGTAATGATGATGATTTCACTATTGGTGCCGCATATCCAGGCCTATAAATAATCCATCTAGCCTTTGTTGAAAATCACTGGCAAAGCCGGGTCCGATAATAAGTCCTACAAAAAAGGTAAGAGTAAAATTCGAGTGAAATCCGGAATTACACCGCTAGAAAAAGGTAGGAGTAAAACCGAATTCGAGTGAAATCCGGAATTACACATCTACAATCCCGCATTCAATCAAGGGGGAGTCCCCAGTAATATAACCCTGCCTGAGCCGCGCGTGGTGGCCGCCGTCCGACTCAGCCAACCAACCAACCCCACCGCCCCCCGTCCCGAGGCCGGGGCTCGGCGCCGGTTGCTCCGTCCTCTCCCTCCATCTCGGATCCGCGCGCCCGACCTCCCACTCCTCCCGCCAAGCCAAGCCCAGGCCCAGGCCCGCCCGCTTCTCCCCAGAATCCCCGCCGCAGGCGCGCGTGCCCTACCGCCGCCGCCGCCGCCGCCGCATCCAGGTATGCAAAGGCGCAACCTTATCTGAGGCCCCTCTTGCGTTCAGAGATCCGTGCCTTCGATTCGCTTTCTCCGCGTTGCAGGCGCTGAGGCTTGTTGGGGTGGAGGGGTCCTGTCGATGGAGACCGAGGGAGCGGCGGTGCCGCCCAGGGCGGTCAGCGGGCGGAGGTACAAGGCGGCCCTGCCGTGGCGCTTCCAGCCCGGCTTCGTCAGGCAGCACTCCAACAACCCCGCCGCATCCGCCGCCGCCGCCACGCCCAGAGGCATTGGCGGACTGCCACTGGGCGGTTCTGTTGGCAGGGGTTACGGATCCGCTCCAGCCAGGAGGGGAGGCAGGGGCGCGCGAGGCCGGGGGGGTCTCCAACTGAGGGGAGGCACGCGCAGCGCCACGGCGAAGGGCTGTTCTGACGGTGTGAAGGTGGAGAACGACACTGCCGGCAGCGGCCCCAAGAAGTATTACCAGCTGAACACGGGTGTTGTGATCGTGGACAGCTCCAATGCGGACTATCTGGAGAGCGGCGCTCGCGGCAGCGGCGCCGAGAAGGATTACCAGCTGATGAGAGGCGCGCGCGGTGTGGCCGCGAAGATCTCCTGCGGGGAGATGATGCAGAGCAGCCCTCGCAGCGGCGCCGAGACGGATTCCCAGTTGAAGAGGGTCACTCGCAGCGCGGTCGCTAAGAGCTCCGATCTGGTGGAAATGGAGGACGGCGCTCGAAGCGGTTCCGGAGTTGATTGTGACATGAAGAGGCACACGCGCAGCGCGACCGCGAAGAGCTCTGATGGGGCGAAAATGGAGGACGGCGCTCACAGCGCTGCTGAAAAGGGTTGCCAGTCGAAGACGGGCACAGACAGTACGGCCGCGGAGAGCTCCAGCGTGGAGATAATAATGGAGAAGGGTGCTTGCAGCGGCACCGGGAAGGATCGTGGTGAGAACTGTGCGTCTGTGGGCTCGAAGATGTCTCGTGTGAACGGGAGTGGGTTAAAGAGCAATGGTTCTTCTGCTGGAGATCGTGTGGGGGAGGAGCTAGCGGCAAATGGGGCTGCCAAGGAGAGCGATGTAGGAGCCAAAAGGTGCAGCCCTGCTGGTCCTGGAGGCAATGGCAATGCCGCTAGTTGCCGTAGGGGGCGGAAAGAACTAGTGCCATGGAGGTTCCAGATTGGCTACAAGCGGTCATTCTCGCAAGCTTTCCGCTCCAACAGCGTATCTCCTGAAACTCCGGAATGCAGGGCTCAAGGCAGTTCAACACAGTGCACTCCAGGAACTAGGAGTACGGTGAGGTGCTATGCAAGTCCCCATTCTAGTGTTAGAGTTTCAGCTGTGCGTGATTTCTCCTCGGGGAAAGGTGAGAAGGAAACCAGAACTGCGTATAAAAAGATGAAAACTGTCAACTACGATCAAAATCAGGGAATGCCAGAAACTGGAGTTTCTGTTACTAGGGAAACCGTCATGAAAAGTTTGAAGGATTTTCGGCTAATTTACAAGAAGCTTTCGGATGACCTTGACAGTGCAAAGGAAGCACTTGATCTACAAGCTTACAAAATCTTCAGGGACAGGTTCTCTGCGCAGTGTGATGACAAGAAATATGTTGGCCATGTGCCTGGAGTCCATGTTGGTGATATCTTCCATATAAGGGTTGAGCTTTGTGTTGTCGGTCTTCATCGCCCACACCGGTTAGGGATTGATCATATCAAGGAGGAGAATGGTACTTGTATAGCTGTTAGCATTGTGGCGTATGCACGGTTTTCTGATGTCAAAAATAATTTGGATGCCTTTGTGTATTCTGGATCAATGACAGCTCAAGTTAGCAAAAAGATAGATGGTATCAATCTTGCACTGAAGAAGAGCATGGATACTAGCACACCAGTCCGTGTTATCCATGGTTTCAGCGCTAAGGGAAACAGCCAACGGAAAATGCTTATATATGGGGGTCTATATCTAGTTGAGAAATACTGGAGAGAGAAGGAAAGTGAAGGTCGTTATGTTTATATGTTCCGACTGAGAAGAATGGCAGGGCAGAAACATATTGATATTAAAGAGATTCTGAAATCTGGACAGACTGGACCATATGATGGTGTTATCATGAAAGACCTATCGCAAGGGCTTGAGAGAATCCCAATACCTGTTGTAAACTCAATATCTGATGAGCACCCAATGCCCTATGACTACATGTCACGCCTGAAATATCCCCCTAACTATCAACCAGCTCCTCCAGTAGGCTGTGCTTGTGTAGGTGGATGCTCGGACTCTAAACGGTGTGCTTGTGCACTGAAAAATGGTGGGGAGATTCCTTTCAATGATAAAGGATGTATTATAGCAGCGAAGCCTCTTGTGTATGAGTGTGGACCTTCTTGCATGTGTCCTCCGACATGTCATAACAGAGTTGGCCAAAAAGGCATGAAATTTCGGCTGCAAGTCTTCAAGACTGAATCAATGGGTTGGGGCGTGAAAACTCTCGACTTTATACCATCTGGAAGCTTCGTTTGTGAATATATTGGCGAAGTTTTGCATGATGAAGAGGCACAGAAAAGAAAGAATGATGAGTACTTATTCGCTATAGGGCATAATTATTACGATGAAACCCTTTGGGAGGGCCTGTCAAGATCTATCCCCTCGCTTCAGAAGGTTTCTGGGGAAGATGAGGATGCTGGTTTTGCTGTTGATGCTTCAAAGATGGGCAACTTTGCAAAATTTATAAACCATAGCTGTACACCCAACCTTTATGCACAGAATGTCCTCTATGATCATGACGACAAGAGTGCGCCTCACATCATGTTCTTTGCCTGTGAGAATATTCCACCCTGTCAAGAGCTAGCCTACCATTACAATTATGCAATAGATCAGGTTTATGATGCCAACGGTAACATCAAGAAGAAGAAATGCCTTTGTGGTTCTTTCGAGTGTGATGGCTGGCTGTATTAGGTTTAGAATGTGATGCCTTTGTGGCTCTATGGAAGTTATTGTATTATCGGCCATCCTTCTTTTAGCTTTTGGTATGTACAATAAATATCATCATTTAGGCTTCAAAAGAGCTCATGGTTTCCCTTCTTTCCTGATCCCACCATTGGTAACTTGATAAATCTACCTGTTTAGTACTTATAGCTCCAGTTTTCATCATGAAGATGATTCTTAGATATAATGCAACAATATTTTTGTTATTGATTTTATTTTCTGATAACCTCCTGTATGGTTCTGTGATTAATTTTTCTGTGGATCCTAGCACACGTTTTTAGGTGGAGATTCCTGGAGCATCATAAGAAAAGAATTGTGACATCACGGTGTACACTTTGGAAAATTACTCTCTGCCCTTCTATAATATTGTTACATGTTTATTTTCAGAAATAAAACAACATTTACATGCCATCACTTTTGCAAGAAAGTAAGGAAGAATAAATTGATTTTCCATTATGCTGTGGAAGAATTCACATGAATGATGAACCACTATTTGCCTCGAAAACTGTGAAGATTCTATTCATTGAAATGGTAGTAGGAGCAACTACATGTTCACATATCGACAAAGATTTGAAAACCTATAAAATTTCTTATTGATCTGGAATCCAGATTAACAGTTTTTGACAGGTTAATAGCAAGAATTCCAGAAAATGAGCTCAGTCTGGAGTCCCAGCCTAGAATTGGTTTCGTAATCCCTGTGGTTGGGGATCCCTGGTTACTCGATTCAGAACATGCATGCATTGTTGATCCTGGAAGCATGATTGCTGACATGTGGGAAGTGGGAACTGCATACAAAGTGTCATGAAGTCGGAAGATGCAATGGTAAGGGTCAACTTTATGTCATCGCTTATACTTGTCAATAGTATCTGTTATTTCTGCCCTCTTTTCCATGCTTTTATAGTTCCAAATGCATTTGTTGCAAAAAACTGATACATTTTCATAGATACAAGCGGAACCAACTTGGTGTCCCAAACCAGTTAATAAGTGTCTGTTTCTAGTCCTTTCAATAGATTTTGACTTTGTGGATACTGAAGTCCAGGATGTTGTGTCTACAAGCAAATCCTTTGAATCGCAGAGCTTTTATATACCCTGTTCGAGTTTGTATATCTCTATGCTCATAATGAAAATAAGCTTTCTGGTAGAAAAACTTTATGGGAGAAGCATATTTTTAATGGAGAACTGCTTGACTGGCCTGAATATCATTTCTGCCAAATACTCTTTTTGCTCCAAGCGTCCTTTTTTTTTGCATGTGTGGGAATTTCGTTAATTCCTTACTCTGCAGATTATCTTCGTTTGGCTTTACAGCTTTGATTCTGGGACCATGGATCACTGATGCTCCAGGCCTCACATGGCTATAGTAAATTTGCAGAAGTTCCATTGTGAAATGAAGCAACTATGGCTCTGTGAAGTTATTGTGCTCCCTAAAGATCTGAGCAGATGCTGGAAGCCTCGTCATTGAGAGACCACTCGAAATCATCGATGATTTTGTGAAGCAGTGCAAAATGGAGTCGTGTTCAGCTTTGGATGATTGAGATGCTCTTTTCGTATTGCGGGCAGCTGAAGTGTGAGAATTCCTCATCCTACATTCATCAAGGTTGTGAAACTCTGACGTGATCATGTAATGTTTGAATGTTGGGTTATGTGGTCTTATGTGTGCAGAATCTTGAACTTTTTAGTACCATTTCTGTTGTGTATCAGCATTGCTGAGGTTAAACGTTCTGTGGAGCGCTGAGCTACTAGCTGCACATTGTATGCACGTTTCTCTCCGTGCAAGAGCATGTGACGCTTAGTATGAACAACTCTGGCTTTCAGTGTTTGTTTTTTGTCTTTATAAAACTTGAATCTGTAACCTGGGCACGATGCATCTTACCTCAGCAAAGAAGAAAGAGCCCATTTGTTCTGTTTTATTGCTGGGATTTTGCTCTGAGGCAACAAGGTCGAATGTTCAGTCATGATCTAGCATTACAGCACCACCAGCAAGCACATCTTGAATATCCAAACATAATACTAGTACTTCCTCCGACCAATATTACTCTTCGCTAATATGGATGTATCTACTAGTACTTCCTCCGACCCATATTACTCTTCGCTAATATGGATGTATTGACCACTAAAATGTGTCTTTACTCTTCGCTAATATGAATGTATCGACCGTTAAAATGTGTCTAGATATATCTATATTAGGAAAGAGTATAATGGATCAGAGGGAGTAGTAATTTCTGTCATACCGAAATGGAATACTTGGTGCATATACAAAGATGGCACACTATTTTTCAAGGTTCAGCATCCAGATCGAGCTAGGATCATCTCTGCTCACGATGAAATTTCCTACTAGCACTTGCAAGATAACAAAGTTGAACCAAAGATGACCACATCTTGAAGACCCAGATCGTTGCACTGCCACACAGGCGGCCCGGAGTCAGTTGCCACCGCCGCCGCGCCCTCCGCGCGGTGGCCCCTGCGTCCCACCGCCGAACCCTGCACGCGCGCGCCCCGGCCGCCGTGGTCGACCCCAGACGCCCCACCACCTGCTCCCCGGCCGCCCTGCCCGCCGCCCCATCCGTACCCGCCAGCCCAGTCGTATCCGCCGCCCCAGCCGTACCTGCCAGCATTGCCGCCGCGCCCACCAAAGCCGAAGCTTCCGCGCCCGCTCCCCCCTCCGCCTCCACCACCGCCGCTGCCGTAGCCGAACCCAAACGAGGTACCGCCCTGCTCTGAGCTGTGGCCGTAGCCCCAGCCGCCTCCAGGCCCGGAAGCCCACTCCCAGCCGTAGCTCCACGAGCCGCCGGGGGCAGAGCCCTGCCCGGACCCAGAATCGCCGGTCCATCCTGGCGGCAGCGGCGCCCGTGCCCGTGCCCGGCCGGGCGGGGGACCCCTCGGATTGTCCATGTCAGATGTCGGCGGCGACTGCAGAGATGGAATCACAAATGGAGAGAGTAGAGTCTCGCACTTTTGGGTATTGACCATGGGAAAACTCTATTCTCGGATTTCTCCATCCCATAGGGGATAGGGCGGTGGCCGCCCGATTACGTCTTTTTGCAAAAAAAGTACCTGGCATGTATTCAATTCTTATCAGTAAGTCATTCTGATTTATAAAGTTATTCAAAAAATTCAGATTGGATCCATTGGTGAAATTATAAAGTTCTATGTTGTTTAAATATAATTTTTAGCAGACAGTCTTTGAACCAAAAAGTTCTTCAGGTTTATTAAAAAATAACATGTATACAAATTATAAAGATATCTAGAAATTCATATTCCACATCCACCGAATCAATCTGTTTGAACAAAAATCATGATTATAATTTTTGGTTCGCACTATAAAGTTCTTCACAATTTTACATAAGTAACACTGATCAAATTTCAAAAGATCATATACAAACGGCACCAGATCCATATACCAATGAAAAGATCCCTGCAAAAATTTGTAAGAAACCCTATATTCATATACAAAGATCCATGAAATTTGTACCAAGATCCATACACAAACGAAAATAAACACAAAAAAACCACAAATCTATCAAATCTCATCGAGGTATAGCTCGAGCGCTGGCGGCCATCGGGAGGAGCTCGAGCGGCGACAGCCATCTGGAGGAGCTCCGTCGTGAGAGGCAGGGGAGGGGCGGCGGCGGCAGGCTGGGAGAGGGGAGGCGGCGACGGCCTGGTACGAGCCTGGGAGAGGAGGCGGCTGGGGTCAAATGTGATCGAGGTTTTCCACCCCTAAATATCGTGGCTTTATACCCTGCCACCCCTGGACTATGGTTTGAATAGCACAAAAGATCCAAAGTTGTTCGGAGGGTTCCAGAAAGAGTTTTGGAGCTACGGGGAATTAAATAAAAAAGTAATTAATGTTAATTAATTGAATTAATATTAAAAGGAATTATTTATTTAATTAAATAAAGGCAGCCCACCTATTTGGGCCCTCGCGGGAAGGAGAGCCCAAAGGGGCCCATGCGCCTAGGGACCCTAGGGTTAGGGTTTTGGGGCGTGCTAGGGCTAGCCTCCGGCCCTAGTACCCCTTTGGCCGCCGCCCCCCTTTGCCTTGGTGGAGGGGTAAGCCTACCCCCATCCGCCTATATAAAGCCCCCCTTGAGAGGAGAGTTAGAAACAAGTGGATTGAGGGAGCTTCTTGGAAGAGCTCTCCTCTCCTCTTACCCTCATGCGCCACCCCTCTCTCCTCTCTCTCCCATGTGGCTCCCCGAAGGGCTGCGTAGGAGCGAGGGAGACTCCACCGCTCCACAACGAAGTGCTGCGGGAATTCCAGATCGGATCCAAACCGATCTACTTCCGCAATCCTGGCTGGATCCGAGATCCGAAAGGAGTCATCGTTCACCGTACGTGTACAAGTATTACGAGGTGCTGGGCGTGCGGCACTACGTCGTTGCGCCGGCGTTGTCTCACTGGCATCGTGGCGTCGAGATCTTCACGACCTTGAGGTCGGCTACCTCGTCTTCATCGTCAATGCTTGTGCGGGAATGTAATCCCCGCGTTCGGTCAACAAGGGTATGTCACCGAGTCTCTAGTTAATTGTTACATCATTACTACATAGATAGATCTTGGGCAATTCGGGGTTCCATAGGTAATAGATTTTTGTTATTTGCACCGAACCCCAACATAGATAATCGTTGGAGAAGAAGATCCTCTTAAATAGGTACCCCAAAATCTTAGTGTTTTAGCCAAAACTTGCCCAGAAGCAATACTACTAGAGGTAGCACCGGTACTACCTCTTAAGGGTCAAAAACAGGCTCTCTAACACTTAACTGAGAGTATACCGGTAATAGGACCTGTACTACCGGACCTAGAAACAACAAGATAGCCTAGTACGAAAACTTCAAGAACTTTGTATCCACACTCTGTTTGTAAGTATCTTGATCTTGTTGGCATCACAATAGAGAGCTCTACATCATATAGAGAAACACCAGGGTTCAAAGACGGAAGATAAAACTAAATGATAAAAAGGTTCGACCTCTCTAAAAAATAAATCAATAAAACCTTCAAGACATGTCCAAGGGTAATGTTTACAGTAGAGCCCAGGTGCTTTCTATGGACAAGACGGTGTTGTTCTATGTCTAGAGAACGTAACAGTGACACACACCATAGGACGAGCTTGTCCACACACTAAAACTTGTCTAGATACATTTACTTCACAAACCTAAAACATCTTATATTTATAAACGGAGGGAGTACTAGTGAGCAGTGTTCCTATGACTCCTACCCCATTGAACGTTTCATATTCTGAAGAAAAACAATCCACGACAATTATATCTTTGGTAAGTTCGCAGTTTGCTAGCAAATTATCTCCACGCAAAAACTGTGGAAGGAGAAGGGGATTATTGTAGGACAGCAGAAAAGAGAGAGACCCAAATAAAAAAAGGTAAATGTTGTCCTTTAGGCGGCGGATCGCGCTGTCGCGTCCTCCGGCTCGCGCATCGTCCGATCGGCCCGGTCAGATGTGCCTCTTCGTGCCATGTAGCCCTCGTGAAGACACGCTTCGTACCCCGGTCGAAGCAAAAAAATTGCATCTCATCCATTTCGTGGCTGTTACTTCGGAGAGGCGACTCCACAGGTGGCGAGGGCGATTTCAGGGGCGACCGCGCCGCCGGTTTCTGCTGCGGTCGGCGAACGGCACCGTGCCCACCCCTCCTCTCCGGTGACCATCTCCACCTCCTCCATTTCCTCATCCATCGGTGGCCGTACCGAAGGAGAGGCGATCCCGTAGGCGACGAGGGTGTCCGCGCGCAGCGGTGACTGCTACGGCCAGCGAACGGCGCCGCACCCGCCGTCTACTCTCTAGTGAGCTACCACGCCTCCTCTATCTACTCCTCCATCCCAATCCTGTCTCATTTTGCTCCAATTTTTTCCAGGGATTCGACCTCCATTGGGAACCGGCATGGACCCCGGGCTCGACGGAGAGGTTCCTTGTCGATTCATCGCTGGAATCATGGCTATGAGTGCATTTCTCCACCCTCTACTTCTGTATTTTCTTCCTATTGCTATTCTAGTAGAGATTTTGCTAGTGTTTCCCCCCGTCTATGTTGTTGCTTTTTTGATGTTAGGGTTTATGATGTTCATATGATTTTGCTTTTGCTGTATGATGATGCGATTTGTTTCCATGCCTGATGTTTTTTGTGTTCCTGGTAATGTCATATATGCTGCACATATTTTGCTTCAAATTTTATGTTATTGTTGCATAGAAATGGGTGGTGTATATGTTTGTATCATGTATAGAGTTCTGTTGGAAAATTATTTTATTGATGCATAGGTTATTTTGCAATGTGTTGTAATGATATATAAGGTGTCATGAGCATAAGTTGCTGCCTATGATGCTTTCATAGGTTTTATATGTTTGATTTTTTGCTTCCTAGGTTGTTTTATATGATGTTTTTCATAGAGTTTTATATGTTACTTTTTTGCTTCCTAGGTTGCTTCCTTGAACATGATAATGTAGCTTTTTTGTGGTTGTTTTGGTTTGTGTTTCAGGAGCAAGCTGGTTCGTGGTTGTCGAAGGACTGCTTCGCTGTGAAACGGTTGAGCACAGTTGCTCGTGAAATATCCCTTGCAAAGAGAAGAGTTATTGAGGAGAACAACGCCTTTAGGACTCTGTGGAATGTGTCGCCATTCAACATCCCTAACGAGCTAATTAATTTCATTGCAGTGCACACAACTCCGCAATTGCGTGAGTTCAAGTATCACAAGTACATGATTATTTTTACGAGGGAGATGGTCAGGAAGGTGTTCGGTATTCGCTGTGGCAATAGGCCCATGGAGCTTTTGAAGAAAAGTGAGTATTCTGAGATACGCGATATCTACAAGTCTCCAACCAACAGCAGGCCCAACATAGCTACTGCTATCAATGTCTTGAATACTTGCAAGGACAAAGATGTGGTTACCATTTTGAGGACATGGGATATACTTTGCTTGGCCACAGTGGTTGACCCGGGCAGTGGTAATATGTGTAGCTTGGATTATCTCGCTAGCATGGTGGACCCGACAAGGACAAAGGAGTTTGCCTGGGATGAGTACTTGCTGGATTTAGCAATGGCAGAGGTGCAAAAAATCAGAATAAGAAGGCAAAGCCCCTTGTCCTGCCGCCTGGCTCGTCAAAGTTCGAGTTTTGGATTAGTGGGTCGTTTGCAATGCTTGGCGTAAGTTTTCCTATGTTTGCTCAAATATGCACATTTGCTTCACTATGTTTTTGTTGCATTAGTAGTTCTTACCTTTTGATTTGTGTGTGTGTGTGTGTGTGTGTGTGTGTGTGCGTATGACAGATTGTATATATGGGACATTTGTTCTTTCCGCCAAATGAGCATGTCATTGACTACAGGCTACCAAGAGTTTGTTTTGCAACAACCAAGGACTTCAAGCTTGTGGTGGCAAATGATCTTGATAGGAAAATTTTGAGGAACATCACTATTTTCGGGAAGCGACATATAAGTTGCAGTTAACGGAAACTTTTTTTGCTTTGTGTTTTGCTTCTATTATTTTTGTCCTACGCAAATTAATTACTTTGTTGTTGCATTTTTGGATTTGTACATGTGTGTGTAGTTTCTTGAGCTGTCCAACACTCCATATGCTGAAACAGCCAACCACCATGTGAACCAGCCCGTGAACAAACCTATGAACGAGCCTGTTATCCACACCGTCGAAGATGTTGAAGTAAACCCATCTGCATCCCTCAATGAGTGGCTTGTTTTCCCAAGTAGCCAAGATCTGGAGGTACATAGCTGCAATAGTGATTTTGGGTTGCATCATTAGTTTTTCCCCATTTGCTTCCTAAGTTAATGTTATCTGCTGCAATGATTTTCTGTTTTGTAATTTCCTTCCCACTCTATGTATTGATGTTTTATTGATCTACTTTTGCTTCAAATGTATGCATCAGTCAGTATATTTCTCCTTTTATTTGTGCTCATTTGTTTTTGCGCATATGCTTAGACTTTTAGGTCCCACCTCGTTTCAAGCATTTGCACCACAAGCACAAGGCCCTTTTTTGTTGCCGATGTAGATAGCTGCTGCAAGAACTTTGCTGCAGGGTTGAAATCATTATATTCGAATCGCATGAGTGCGCTATTGATTGATGTTGAAGCAGCGATTGCTGAAGGCAATGTTCCACCAGAAGTTGTTTTCCCTAGGGTTGGAAACGGAACGGAAACGGACAGAAACATGCTTTATCACTTTCTTTTCCGCACGTCTTGTCGAAATCGGAAATGAAACCGAAAATCCCGGAAACGAAAACGAAAGCGGAAATCATCGGAGACGAATACAGAGCGGATACGGAACAAATACGTTACAAAAATGGACATGTGTCGGAACCCAATAACATTCTAATACCTTAGGTTGTATGACATAGATCACACACAAATAAGTAGACAACAACACAAAATAGCTCACGACTTTGAAATATGATAGTCGAACATAAAGTAACACACTCGCAGTTCAACACTTTGGCAAGCATATAAGTTCACAAATATAAATTCACGTAGATGCTAAGACACTCACAATCCTGATAAAAAACTAGTTCAAGAAAACATGTATGCTTCAACAGCAGTAAAGCACCACGTGCTTCATCATCTTATTAATTCTCATCCATGCCATCTGTGTCAAAGTCCTTCTCCCCATCGGTACTATCACCATCACTCTCTTGGTCATCAAGCTACAGAAAAGTAACCAAGGCAAGCACGGCAATTTGAGACAATTTAAATTATAATTACAACACTAGAATTTCAACGTTAAAGTAGATAAAACAAGATAAGGCATACCAGCACCAAATTGGCCACATGTTGCTCATAGCTTGCCATGACCATCTCGTCCATAACAGATTTGGCTTTCTCACCACCCGAAGGACAACACAATAAAAATCATCAACACATTGTGAGGAAAAAATTAAGCTTAATAAAAAATATTACCTTTTCCCAAGGTCCAATCTTTAAGACAAATAAATGATTGTACTGTTTCAGGCTCTAGACGATTGCGCAATGGGTCAATAACTCGTCCACCGGCACTGAATGCGGACTCGGATGCAACTGTTGACACTTGTATAGAGAGAACATCACGAGCAAGATGAGCCAGGATAGGGAACTCAACTTGTTTTACTTTCCACCATAACAAGATATCAAAATCTTTATCCTTGGTCTTAGGTGCTAGTGGTTGCTCCAAGTATAGATCCAACTCAGATTTTGCACCACTGTCTGATTGACATTTGGACTGCAAGAACATGTCCAGATCATCCTCGTCACCAGGAACATCAAGTTGAGAAGTCATCTGATTCACAGAACTACTACCATTATTGTCTCCCTTCATTGAAGTAGAGAGATAAGATTGGAATAACTGGTTAATGACCATGTCAAACTTATTAATCTCTTGCCTAGAAGTAGTGGGATAAAGCTTTGGTGCATAGAATTCAATAACATTTTTCTTATATCTAGGATCCAAGAAAGATGCTACAGCAAGTGCCATGTTGGATTTATCCCAATACTTATCATATTTCTTCTTCATGGAATATGCCATCCTTTTAATGACTTTGTTAGAGCTGCCACACCATTCGGCAATAGCCAACTTAATCACACAAAACTTCCTAAAGAACAGATTGGCTGTTGGATATTTATGACCTGAAAATAGATCAGTAGCTTCAGCAAACGGCTTCAAACATTCACAGATTGCCTTGGCCATCTCCCAATTACTCTCACTTGGTGCACATTTCTTGTACTTGTCTTTATGCCTCAGAAAAAGCCTATCAAAAGCTTCTTTGTTGTACTGTGCAGAGCACAACATGTCATATGTGGAATTCCACCTAGTTGGAACATCTAGCATGAGTTCTGTTTTCTCATTCAAGTAACATTAAGATGCACATTTCTTAAAATACTCATACTGCAATGTTGAGTTCTTCACAATTGGAACTGTATTTCTGATATTTGCAATAGCTGATGCAATTGCCTTCAAACCATCTTGGGCAACAAGGTTTAAAATGTGATTCATACATCTCACATGAAAAAAATACCGTCACAAACTAATGGAGATATCTTATTCATCTTGCTTACTACTCCTTCAACACATTTATCATTCGCGGAAGCATTGTCCAAGGTAAGTGCAATCAACTTCCTATCATGATTCCAGTCCACTATACTCTCAATAAACTCATTGCATAAAGCTTTTCCAGAATGATGTCCTTTGACTTGCATGAATTTGATAATCCTTTTCTGCATGGACCAACTATCATCTATCCAGTGGACTGTGATGCACATATATCCTTTAGTCTGATTAGATGTCCACATATCCATGGTTGTACTGAACCGGCAATTAAGTGTTTTAAAGTACTCATACAACTTCTTCTTTTCCTCTTTGAACATATTATCTATTTCTTTCTTGACGGTAGGGCGACTCTTAATAGGAAAACTAGGACGCAATGATTTCACAAAATCAGTGAAGTATGTATGTTCGACAATACGTACGGGATAGTCATGCATAACAATTGCAAGATTAAATTTTGTCAAACTGGCAGCCTCATCATACCTATAAGTTTGAACTGATGCAGAATTGTCATTATCTCCACTTGGCTTCAGTTCAAGTCTTTGTTGCCCAGTCAAGATACTGTGGTTATGTTTCAGGTGACTTTTAAAAACCGATGTTCCTCTGTCAGATTCCCGCCTACCCTTGTAGCTGCATCGAGGAGAGTTGCACTTAGCCCATCTCTCTACAATGTTGTTGCTATCTTTATCTTGAACTGTTATTTCATACTGGGTCATGTGATTCCAAACATTAGAAGTAGTTTTCTTAGATCTCTTACAGGGAGGAGGCTTCATAGGAGGTTCATCGGTCAAATCTACAAATGCATCATTTGTCGCTGCATTATTACCATTTGGATTTGTGGCAACAGGCTGGGACGATGTGGACACGGACATAGGCAGAGCAGAACTGTCCATGGTAATCTGTAAAAATACGAATGAACAGTTGAATCGCTACAGAAGCTTGATCCGCTAGTCTATTTTGATAGTTTGATCTATACGTAAATATACTTCACTCACCGATCGGATCCGGAGGCGTGCGGCGCTAGATAGAAACAATAACAGTACCGGCGTGGCGGCGCGGATGCCCGGTGACGGGGTAGAAAGATATCACCGACGCTACTAGACGGATGATGTCGACGTCGTGCGATCCGCGGAATCGTCGCACTTGAGTTTGGAGGTGAGTCGTCCAAGACTCTAGGGTCTAGGCGGCGGTCTGGCCGCACGGCTGCATGCACACAATTATACTAATTACTAATTAGGGTTAGTGTTTAGTGGACTTAGTACGTAGCCTGGCCTGATTGCATGTGTAAAAGTAGGCCCTGAGTGCATGTATTTTGTGGCTGCCAAGGAAAAATCATATGGCAACTCTGGGTACTATCCTATATATTTACATGGGCCTGTCTGGATTATATTTCGGAAAATTTCCTTATTTTCTTATACGGAATGTCCTTGTCATTTCCATTTCCGTCGGAAATGGCTTCCCTATTTCCTTTGCCATTTCCGTTTATGATTATTCTGTTTCCGTTTCTTTTCCGCAAAATGCCGCTTTCGTTTCCGTTTTTTGCTCTCCATTTCCTTTTTCTTCAGAAACGAATGGAAAGTTTCCGTTTCATTTTCAACCCTAGTTTTCCCTACCAGGCAAGATGGAGTAGTTGATGACCATGGCCCAGATGTTGAAGCTGATGACAAAGAAGATGGCGAGAATGAGGCGAAGGTTGATGATTCCGAAGCGACCAAAGATGATGAAGCCTTGGCTGAAACTGAAATGGAGGAACAGCACGCAGCAAAATGACCTGAAAATGGAAGCACAGAGCAGTGTTGCAGATGTACCACAACCAGCAGTTCTGTTAGATTCATCCACAGGTCATGCGGGTGACGAAAACGCCGTGCATAGCCCTGCCCGATCACCTTTTATTTCTAGGAGCCCACGCAAAGACATATCTGATGAAGCATGGAATGCTGCTCCTGACGCTCCTTCAATGGATCTTTTCGATCTCAACTCTCAAGAATACACATTTTTAAACCCACCTCCTTCTGGTTAGTGATTTCTTACCTTTTTGTAGCAATTTTTCCCTTTTCCCGATGTGCATAACATATGGAATAACTTGTTGTTGAGTCTAAGTTTTGTTGTGTTTTGCTCTTTTGCAGGCCCCATGGAGTCCACTGCAGTTGATGAATCTAGTGTTCCTACGCCTACGCTGCCGCCTACTACGGCATCTGTTCAGACCACCAACACAGGTCCTTTTCATACTTAACTAGTGTACATCTTTTTGTTTCTGTAGTTGCATTTTTTATTATTCCTTTTGCATAATTACTTATTGCATTTTCCTTTTCTTTATAGATTCCATCAGTCCACAAACCAAAGAGTCGAGTGACGATCCTCCCTCTGTTATGATTATTTCACCGCATTCCGTTAAGGACAAGGATCAAGCATGTGTTGGCTCCACTTCCGAGGATGTGACTCCGATACCCTTGAACATAGGTTATAAAACTCTCTTGCTTCTTTTAGTTCTTTTGATTTTGCTAGATTAGTATATGATTTTAGATGCAATCATTATGTAAATGTGCTTCATTATTTTGTAATTGAAAACAGCTGGTAGCATATTTTTCATGTGCCTTTTGCTACAACCTTTTAATTTATTTGCAGCCTGCTTTACAATTGTGTGCTACAACCATTATAAACTTTTGCTTCATCATAATTACTAGTTGCTTTTTCCATTATTAACTTTTTTTGCTTCTTCAGTACCATTTATTTGCTACTTTATTATACAATGTAAGCTACATTAGTGCTGTTAAGTTGCTTCCTTCTTAGTTTCTGTTGTTAAGTGGCTAACTTTTACTTTTCTAATGGTTTTAGCATTATTTTTTGCTTACAATTTGTTTTGCTTCTTTTGTTTATGCTCTTTTTGATTTCAGTTCCTCTTACTACTATTGATCCCAATGAAGCAAAAGATGCTGCAAGTACTGGAGTTGATACTCTCGACAAGAGGAATAGGCAAAAGAGGGCTGCGAAGTCTGACGCCACTCCTCCAAAGGCAAAGAAGATTAAGGTTTCTTAAGAACATGTCCTAGTTTACGACAAGTTCGTAGGTCATGGAAAGAGACTAAAGAGGCAGAAGCAAAATGATGCAAAGTGAGTTCTTAGTTTTCCTTATTTTCTCTGATGCCTATTGTTTCCTTGTGTATACAATATGCTTCAAATCCCTTTTTTGCTTCGTTGTGTTGTTTCCTTTCTTGCTTTTTTTGTGTGCGCAGCAAATGCTTTGTGAGGTTTGGCCGTTACTTTTGCACCTACGGGGCCTTATATGCATCCTTTCGCCCCCACAAATATTTGGACAGTAAGGTGATGTGCGTATGGACTGAGAGGTTCAACCAAATTGCAAAAGCTTGTGCTGATAAGCAATCTAGGACTATTAAGAAGTACGCATTTGCAACGTATACTACGGTTAGTAAACATCACCTCAAATAAATATTTTTCCACCTTTATTGTTCATCCCTTTCCTTTTCTTTTTTGATGTGCATCTAACTAGTTATGCTGCATTTTAATACAACTTTTCACAGGACAATCTGATTGGTGATCCCGGTACATTCAATCCTTCCACTGTCTTAATGAGGTGTGCAGCAAGTTTAAGATTTTGAAAGATGATCTTGTGAGCAAAATTCCTGAATCATTTTATCCCTTTGTTTTTGTAGCTTAGCTTTTCCTCTTTGTGATGCTAACCATTTTGTTTTGCTGTTTTCCTATGTTTATTTTGTAGACATACCTTCCCATAGTAGCAAAACAACATTGGGTTGTAGCCACTGTAAACTTGCTGTACTAGCAGTTTCATCTCTTCGATTCCATGCTACCAGCCAATGGTGTGAGCAAATTAGAGAAGGAAGCAAGCAATCTGGTTAGTAGCTTTTTTGCTACTTTTCTAGTTCATCTATTTTTGGACTGACTAAAAATTGTTTTCCTCTAGTTATCCAATTTCGTTAGGACCGCAAAAGAATCTAGAGTATGCAACGTTGACTTCTCAGCTTTCAAGCGCTTTACTCTAGTTCTCCGTAAGTTGCTGCACCAACACTTGAATTTCTTGCTCCCATCTTCATTGCAGCATCATACATTTATTCCTGCTTTTTTGGCTTTGCTTTTTGCTTTCAGGTTTTATTGCGGATTCTATGCCATACTCTACATGGAGTTCTTCAATGGGAAGATCATGAGCGACATTGAGAGCGGCTCCGTTCCAAACTTCAGCAAGCTTATTGCAACAAGCCTTGTTGAGACAAGGGACAACCATGAAGATAATGTCGAGGAGATCATGAAACAAGATCTTCAGTGCTCGTAGTTCAGTTACATCAACTCGTGCATGCGTTGTTAGGTGTGATGTGAGATAGGTTGTAGCTTGTGCAAAAATATTTGGAAGGATTCTACCTTTTTCTCCTTTTTTAAAGAATGTTACCTTTTGTGTTCGACGCACAAGTAGGTTTTGGTTGTAATAGATCAGATGTATGGGGAAACCTTTTTGCTGTGATGTTCACACAAATCATGTCCATGCTGATGTTCAAATATTTTTCAATTGTAGTGTTGCTACTTTAGTTCTAAATTTGTGATGTTAATGAATCCATGTTATGATGCTCAAAGTATTCTTTTTTACTTCCACCTACTGTCAGAATGTGCTGCCCCTTTACAACATAGTATTTTTCATTTTTGCTACATAATATATATATTTCTGCTGCCAAAACATATACTTTATGCTCATAACCTGTAGCTAACTTGTTGTTCCCATTTCACCTTTTTAAAACAACTCTATTTTTTTGCTTCATAAGGAGGGTACCCCCAAAGTGGGTTTTTGCTCTCACAGTCTACCATGTTATTTTTGCTTCGAATTGGATTTTCCTGGTATTTTGCAGAAGCTACAAACATTATTTTCATTTGCTGTTCAATACAAAACATAATGCTTCTTGAGGCCAGTCATTATGCTGCATGCAGTTTCTGGACATGTACATAAACATTCTCCTCAAGCTGATGCTACAACCATTATACTTTTTTTGCTACATTAGTACAATTGATAAGCTGCATAAACACAAAGACATTGCTTCAACCAAACCAGTTGTACAAAAACAGTTTTTCATAACATTTTATTTAACAGATGTAGCATAAGTATATATACTTGTTACATAATATAGGAAATATATGAGCATAAATCTATGCCATGTGGTTCTGAAATCATTAATAACTACTTTCAAATACAAGAATATGTGGCAAAACAATAGTTCTTTTTTCAAAGCATATGTGCCATCTATCACCTACAACCTTAACTCCACATCCTCCTGCCTTTCGGCTTCTCTTGCCATAGCCGCCTTCATCTGCGGGCAGTCCTGCAACACGTGCCCTTCTTCTGTGCACCAAGCAAACTTCTTTGTGCAAGTTTTTCTCTTTGGCTTTGGCTCAACCGGCTTCTTTGGCTCACATCTCTTCTTCCCCCCTCTTCTTTGCAGCTTCTTCCTGAAGTTTAGTAAGCGGCTTTCTTCTCTTTGATTTCTATGTTGGTCTTCCTTTATTCTTTCTCCGTTCTAGGTTCTTGAGCTCACTACTAGGAGCAGCATCTTGCTCTGCAAGTGGGTTGTTCTTGTTGTTTGTGTTTGAAGCAATTCCAGAATTTTGGCCATTATCTTGCTGCGCAGCATTGTCTCCTTCACCTTGCTGCTCATTATGTTGAGCTCTTCGCATCGCAGCAACAAGCTTGGATGCTTCATCGACCATGGTTGACACTGTCTTATATGTTTCGTCATCATAGCATGCATCAGATGCAAGATCATTCATTTTTCTGCACAAGGCATTGTACTTCAGAGTGTTTGTAGGTGGCACACCAAATCTGAAACTGTTTGCTCTGGGATCAGGAGCGGGTGTTGTTGCTACGGCCGACCACCTCTTGATCAACTATTTTGCTGGGATTTGCTGCACACTCAAGTGGACCATCAGCCTCAATATGCGCGGGCAGAGCAACCCCCACATCTCGAATATGTTGCACTAACATGTGTAAATTCCAGTTTCCACCACTGCAGCAACCCGATACGTCCTTATATCAAGGCCTGGATTGCGAACAAGATCAAAGCTCAGAACATCTGCGGCTGCTTGTACTGGGTAAAACCTTGTTGAGCTTTGTAGCATTTTCTGAAACCTCACCAAACACCCCTCTTGTGTAGAAGTTCATTGCATGTTTTTCAATGTTGTAACTGCAAAAAAAAATCAGCATATGAAGTTAGGAGTTGCTACAATAGAAGATATATAATGTTGTTTCAAGTTTACATTTTATGTGAGATTCTTTTTACCTCGACCAAAGCGGCGCTACTATTGTTTCTAGCACAAAACCAGCGTTGTCTTCGCGGTCCAGCATCAAATTCTAACACAACTCGTATTGTTGTACAAACATGAACACTGAGTCGCTTGGTGTGACCAAACTCTTGAAGTACGAGTTAAGGCCCTCGGATCTGCCTGTTGTGCTTGTAAATGGAAAAGCACTTCCTGAAATACACCAGCGCCCATTTTGTCCTGTTCTTCCACATGCTCACAAGATGTGTGTTCTCAGCCACACCAAACCTTTTGAAGGAGATATGCCCTAGGGACAAATAATAAAATTATATTTTGTGTCATAACTCATTTGTTCATAATATTATATGTCATGCTATAACTATATTAAGCAGAAACATTAATACATGTGTGACGTATATGAAAAACGTCCCTGGTTAACTCTAGCTAACCAGCTCATGTGTCATCTGATGATCAAGGTTTCCTGATCATGGGCAATTGCGCCAATGAACATTGAGGTCATGTATGACATGTTGGACATCACTCAAAGTACTATTAATGCGATTAGGTTAGTCACAAAAGTTCAAAACTGCATATAACTAAGAAATAAAGTAATTAGTTCCTTAGACCGTGAGGTCACTACGATAATCGCTACATCTGGAGGCTGCTTTGATTATATCAACCGTCTTCACGTAACAGGTTGACTGCAAAGGTGTATATTGGGTATGCTATAAGGAGTAGGTTGAGGAGTGTGAACCAAGAGCGAGATTTGTCCATCCACGTGATGGATAGATACTCTGGGCCCACTCGTTGACAGTTGCATATGCGAGCTTGCAAGCATGTGACTAGGTCACGGAGTATGCAATGTCATGAAACGAGTTGAAAGACTTGTCGGACGAGGGTGAACAACAATATGGAGATATTGGTGATCTAACCTCGGACAAGATCTAGTATCGTGAGACAAAGGGAATAGAATACTGAGTTTACGGGATCATCAAAGAGTTTCATGGAATACATAGGGATCGCATGGTTTTCCGGAACCCCTGTTGATTATTGATACAGAGAGGACTCTCAATCATGTCTGGGTATTCCCGACCTGTAGGGTGTCACACTTATGGGTATATGACACTTACGGGTAGATTTGTAATTACTGGAAAATGATAGGGAGGTTTTTGGAAATGTTCCGGGCAATATTGGAAAGGTTTTAAAGACACCGGAAAGGTTCCGGACTATATCAAAGTTGTATCGGTGAAGGAATTATGCCAAGGATTAATTAGTTAATGTGTTTAGTATTTAATTAAAGTAATTAAATATTAAAAGTCCATTAATTAATAAATAAATAAAAATGGGAAAAGAGAAAATGGGCAAAGCCCATTGACCAGGGCGGCCAGACCGGCCAAGGCCTAGGTGCCAGGCTCCCTAGGGTTTCCCCTAGGGGCCAGCGGCCATGGGTGGGGGTGGTGGCCTAGGGTTTGACCCTAGGGCCGGCCACCAACCCTCCTCTCTCCCACTATATAAACCCCCCAAGGGGGTGTTGGCTCATTCCATTCCCTCTCTTCCTCCTGACTTGACTCCCACGTTTGGAGTTGTGTCAGCGGGTTGAAGGAAAACCATCTGTTCTGGATGCCGTCACGCTGCAGGATTTCCAGCCAAATCCACCTTCTTTCGCTCCTCTGCTAGAACAGAGCTCGGACGACGTCTATACACTGTATGTGTGTAATCCCTTAGAGGCGCTGCACGTGCGGCACTGGTCTTCTTCGATTGGTACGACTAAACGACTGAGGTCGGCTTCGGTTGTCTTCATCGACAACGTTTGTGCGGGAACGTTGTCGCGCACTTGGTCTTCAAAGGTATGATACCGCCGTTGTTACCGTTACTGTTCAACTACGTAGATAGATCATGGGCTATGGGTTATAGGAAAAAAATAGTTTTCTACATTAAATCCCAACAGTGGTTATAGATCCAATCTATGCATAGTTGTACTATACGATTAGAATGCATCATGGATGCGTGCGTTGATTTTCTTATTTTTACCCTTTTATTGCATCTATTCATGTCTGTGGCATTATCGGATTGCAAATGGCCCGCGACCAACCTTACGCGAGACTGGTTCCACAACTGACATACGACTTGCATCGTACAAGTGGCTAGGCGGGTGCCAGTTTCTCCTCTTTAGTGGACATGGTTTTTGCAATGGAGAGCCCTTAGCGGGGGTTAAAGAAACAATTAGCTAATCACTGTTGCGGTTGCATGCTCATAGGATAAGAAGCTATCTATTAGCATAGCCCTAGCAGCCGCATAAAATTTGCAAAAGATAAGTAGAAGGGTCTAACTTAAAATTTGCAAAAGGGCAAAAGTATCTTAAAATTTGCTTATATTAATCAATATAGCGACGATAGCAATTTTAAGATGATCCCTCCAAAGAAAAATCCCAACGGAAGTGTTTACCTTTAGCGGAGCAATCGCCAAGAAAGTTCTTAGTTATGGAGCCGACCGTGACGATCGGGGGCAAACATATCGAGTTCACATACGGCGGTGGTTTTTGAGCCTAGTATGTGTAGACATATCCTCAGAACTCGGTAATACGCTAAGGTGATGTTGGCAAGCCTAGCATGTACAGATATGGCCTCAAAAACACGGTGACCGAAAGGTTAAGCACGAGTCACATGTTGATTGTGATTGAAAAGACCCAGTCTACCTTTGCAGCTATATCATCTCACATGACGATCGGGGGGTGGTATAATGAATTGGGATCGTGTAATCACTAAACAACTTGAGGGATGTTGGTTTGAGTGGGAGTTCATGTAGTTTGCATTAATCTGAATTAATAAGCAATTAGAACTCGTATTATGAACAACCGTCTAAAGTGTCTTTGCAAAATCCATTGTATATGTCTCGCCCCATTTTCAACTTAGGTGCATTCCTTGACAAAGAGAAACTGAAAATCGATGGTTCAAACTTCACTAGCTGGTTTTGTAATTTGAGGATCGTTCTCTCTCCCCATAGGATGGGGTATGTTCTTGATGCCGCTGTGGGTGATGCGCCCAAGGACGGGCAGGCCATCTACCAGACTAAGGTGGAAGATGCCTCGTTCATCCGGAGTGGAATGTTGTTCGCCATGTAGTCTGATCTGCAAAAGCACTTTGAAAAGATGAGCGCTGACGAGGTTCTACCCGGCAATGCCCATGTTTAAGGGCTTTCGATCTAGGGAGCGCATTGGGGACCTGGCGAACTCGACGGCGGTCGATAAACGACGAGGGGCACACGAATTTTACCCAGGTTCACGTCCCCTCGGTGGAGGATCGCTACATCCTGCTAGCAATCTAGTATATGAGCATAGTGTTTACAGGGAGCCGCCGTAGGCGGATTTGTATGCGTGTAATGTAATCTATTGTGTGAGAGCCGTTCTAGGGGGTGCCCTTGGTAGCTTTATATATGCAGCAAGTTAGGGTTTACAAGGGGTTTCTTGCCTTCTACTCCAAGTCGAAGTGTTGGACCTTGCGGGCTTCTTGTATCCTTCGAGCGGGCTTCTTCCTTGGCGGGAACCGGGTAGGCAAACATCGAGGACCGAGGGGTCATACCCTCATCAGTAGCCCCCAAGTGTCTAGTCGATTCGTAGAATCGGGTAGAGACTCTAATCTTGCCTTGACGTTGTAGTCTTGAATGTCGCGTGTCGGGGCACCAAATGAAGTTATTGCATGTCGGGGTCGGTGAAGTCGCATGGTGGTTGAATCATCGTGATGATGTTGTCGAATTCTTGTTGTAGGCGATGTCGTTGTCGAATACTTGTTGTAGGTGATGTTGTTGTCGAGCCTGAATATGTCAAACCGAAGTCGACGCAGCAGACGGAGCACCGTCGATGATGTAGAAGGCAATGCGAGGCGCAGCCCCCGAGCGTGTCGCCAACGCCAAGACGGATGGACGCCAATTTGAGATGCAGCCCCCGAGCGTGTTGCCAACGCCGGGGCGAAGGAGTGTCAAATCGAGTTGCAGCCCCTGAGCGTGTTGCCAACACCGGGTACAAAAATAGTGGATGCTAAGGTTAGCATTTAAGCGTAGCCCCCGAGCGTTGTTAGCATCGGGTTGTAAGGCGCAGCCCCCGAGCATGTTGCCAACGATGGGGCGAAGGAATGCCAATTCGAGGCGAAGCCCCCGAGCGTGTTGCCAACGATGGGGCGAAGGAATGCCAATTCGAGGCGAAGCCCCCGAGCGTGTTGCTAACGCCGGGGCGAAAGAATGCCAATTCGAGTAGCTCTCAGTCCGAGCCTCGAAAGTGCTAAGTCGGGTTTGCAGAGGGATACGCATAACCGGCCTGAGACTCATGCCGGGTCTCAGTTAATTGCATAGCCGCAAAAACATTCGGTTAGCTTACTCAGATTCGAGTCCCCCGACTCGAACCCGCGTGGGCTGGCGCTACCCCAACCCGAGCCACGTCGGACTTACCAGGTCGGAGCCCAGTTCATTGTGAGGCACCCGATGCGTCCATCGGTGCAAACTTCATACCGTAGGTATGGAAAATTTCCAGCAGAGCGCGTTTGATACGAATACCGGGCCATCTGGTGTTGCAAACCGTGGACTTACCTTCGTATTTGACATACGGCATCCGAACAGGTATATGGCCACCAAGATTCGGGCATGTTGAATGAGGAGCGTTGATAGCTCAAAAGAAAGGTTCGAAAAGGCATCAGCCCATTCTCGAACAGAATGAAGACGCTGGCGGTCTAGGGATGTGTTTCGAGGATTCGTAGCTCAAACTCGAACACTTTGAAGGCATTGCTGAACCGAAAAAGACAATTCGAGGGGCCGAAGCCCAGCCTCGAATAACTTGAAGGCACTGCTGGCCCGAAGAAAGCGATTCGAGGGACAAGAATGCCCACACTCGAATAATATCAAGGCGCTGCTGGCCCGAAGAAAGCGATTCGAAGGGCAAGAACGCCCGCACTCGAATAATATCAAGGCGCTGCTGGCCCGAAGAAAGCGATTCGAGGGACAAGAACGCCCGCACTCGAATAATATCAAGGCGCTGCTGGCCCGAAGAAAGCGATTCGAGGGACAAGAACGCCCGCACTCGAATAATAACAAGGCGCTGCTGGCCCAAAGAAGACGATTCGAGGGACAAGAACGTCCGCACTCGAATAATAACAAGGCGCTGCTGGCCCGAAGAAAGCGATTCGAGGGACAAGAACGCCCGCACCCGAATAATATCAAGGCGCTGCTGGCCCGAAGAAAGCGATTCGAGGGACAAGAACGCCCGCACTCGAATAATAACAAGGCACTGCTGGCCCGAAAAAAGCGATTCGAGGGACAAGAACGCCCGCACTCGAATAATAACAAGGCGCTGCTGGCCCGAAGAAGACGATTCGAGGGCCAAGAACGCCCGCACTCGAATAATATCAAGGCGCTGCTGGCCCGAAGAAAGCGATTCGAGGGACAAGAACGCCCGCACTCGAATAATAACAAGGCGCTGCTGGCCCGAAGAAGACGATTCGAGGGACAAGAACGCCCGCACTCGAATAACACGCGAACGATGCTGTCGATTGACTGATGCTATCTCCCTAGTAGCCCCCGAGGGTGAGTCGAAGTGCTTGCACTCAAAATTTCAGCTATTTGTTGTCGATCGCCATAGCCCTTTGTCAAAACTCCAGAGTATGAGTAAATGCATATCTTTAAGGCGAAGCCCCCGAGTATCGGGTGTGGCAAAAGTAAATATTAATTGACTCTTGGTAGAGGAAAACTTAGCTTTATCGGGTGCGCCGTGGTCAAGGTTGATGCAGACGTGGTCGAAGATCATGACGATGGCGGGGTCGAAGATTATGGCGATGAAGGGTCGAAGATCACGGCGACAGCGAGGTCGAAGATCGTGGCGATGAAGGGGTTGAAGATCATGATGACGGTGAGGTCGAATATCGTGACGACGCAGTGGTCGAATTTCATATCGGAGACGGAGTCGAAGACCATGTCGGCGGAGTCGAAGACCATGTCGGCAGAGTTGAAGATCTTGGCGTTGACGGCGTTGAAGATCTTGATGCTTGATTCGAAGGTCATGTCGATGGTGTCGAAGATCTTGATGCTTGATTCAAAGGTCATGAGCGTGAGCTTTCGCACACAGAGGCGAGGTGATGTCGAGCCCCCGAGCGGTGCTGAGTGCGCGACGGCGAGCCCCCGAGCGAGGTGAACCCATGAATACGAAGTCCTTGCAGCGGACCGAGTCGACGCGGGGGACGCATCCGATGTGGCCAAGGCGCGTAGTCGATGACCTTTCTTAGAGTAGCCGCGATCTTGGTAGACGCGAACATAGCCGGCGTGGTCGTGGTAGACGCGGATGTAGTCGATGCAGATAGAGGTGTCATGGCGTCGACGCGGACGGAGTTGCGACGGAGTCCATCGAACTTAAGTCGGGAGAAGCCGATGATGTTGAAGACGAAGTGGTCGAAATATTTCTCTTCGGATTCTCCATGTAGACGACTAGATGGTATGTTATTGGCTAGAAAATTATGCTGCTATTGTACCATCGAGTCCCCGGCGTCGAGCAGATAATTATTTACAGGCTAGAGATTTGATCAGACTTGGTGCAGATTTTTTCGCGATGGACTTCGACTCCTAGCTCGTACAAGTCTTTGAAACATGCATGTGTGCTTGCGTCTGACCCAGAAACTTCATGCACTTGCCATACAATCCATGCAAGCGTTACTTTCATATAGAGTAGCTTTTGACTTCCTCGACGACTTCAATCGTGCATACTTACTGAAGAATCCATGCTAATGTATCCATGGTGGATTAGCACGCTGGCCAGGAAACTCATGCATAACTAGCCAATTACTCGTATTCGTAGATCGATTTGCCTTCTAGTCGGATCGTGTGACTTTGGTCTAGCTTCGAACTGTCTCCAGGAAGCAGTAAATTAATTTGATTTCATCATCGGGACTTCTTTGATCTGTCCAGCTAGGCTTGCTAACATCACGTGAAGAAAAACATCTCACGCCTTGAGACTTGAACTGTACGTGAAGTATCTTATCTCTAATCTGATTTGGATCCGCTGCATCGACCTTGTTGCTTGATGAACGTGTGCTTGAGAAACGATCTGGTCCACGGCGATTCACGCGCAGGTACTAGTAGTACTCCATAGGATATCACGTGAAGTAGCATAGGCAGAAGCAGGTTTTGCTTTTTCTCATAACTTAATCTGGTTGATTCGATCGGTGCTCCTGATCCAGAGCCCCGCCCGTCTGTGCTTGGTCCGGATCAATCGGAACAACACCGAATACAGTAATTGGCAGGGGGAGACGGCGCAGTAGCCAGAAATCGTTTCGGAACCGGCGAATCGGCGGCGCACGAGACGTCGACTGCGACCTCACTTCCAGCAGATTGGATCAATGCGTGCTTGCCTCGGGACGTGAACCCTTCAACTGATCGTAGGATTTTTCTTGGTGATTGATCTGGTACTCGATCGATGCATGCTTTTCCGACTCGACAGTACGCCGGTTGAAGCTGTGTAGGGAGTCAGACGTGGCCAGAATCAACACCTTGGTTTTCGTCGCTCCTGGAGATTAGATCGCATCTGGAGAGACTGAGTCGGAGCCGCCAAGAACGTTCCGTCGGCCTTGATTCTAGTGCGTCCCCGTATATAGCAAGTCGAATAGTATCAGCGCGCCGCGTGCGAGTAGGGTTTGTCGAACCTGCGCGCGTTAGTGAAGCCGGTAACCGTCAGAGAAGCTGGTTGTGGCGGCTATGCAAGGCGTTGCCGCCGTTGGTCGATGAAGAAATTGATTGCTTCGAGGTGGATGATCTGACCAGATGTGATCTGGCTGTTGTTGAAGGTGATGAAGGAGCCGGCGAGCCCGTAGATCCAGATCCCGTCGTCCCCACGGTCGGCGCCAATTGACGAGGTTCTACCCCGGCAATGCCCATGTTTAAGGGCTTTCGATCTAGGGAGCGCATTGGGGACCTGGCGAACTCGACGGCGGTCGATAAACGACGAGGGGCACACGAATTTTACCCAGGTTCACGTCCCCTCGGTGGAGGATCGCTACATCCTGCTAGCAATCTAGTATATGAGCATAGTGTTTACAGGGAGCCGCCGTAGGCGGATTTGTATGCGTGTAATGTAATCTGTTGTGTGAGAGCCGTTCTAGGGGGTGCCCTTGGTAGCTTTATATATGCAGCAAGTTAGGGTTTACAAGGGGTTTCTTGCCTTCTACTCCAAGTCGAAGTGTTGGACCTTGCGGGCTTCTTGTATCCTTCGAGCGGGCTTCTTCCTTGGCGGGAACCGGGTAGGCAAACATCGAGGACCGAGGGGTCATACCCTCGTCAAGCGCATTTGAGATAATCACTGATGGCAGAGCCGTTTTTGCACCTCATGCATGGGCAGAGAGGTACAAAGCTTCCGAGTTGTTCTTCTCTACCTGTATGGACGAACACAGCAGTGTGAAAGAGCACGTGGTCAAAATGTCTGGCTACGTTCAACGCCTGAACCCCCTGGACTGTCAGATTCCGGATGAGCTTTTAGAGTTGTTTGCTATGCTCAAAGGATTCGTCCTGAACTACAACATGCAAGGGATGTCAAAGTCCCTTTCAGAGTTGTTTGCTATGCTCAAATCTGCAGAGGTGGAGATCAAGAAGGAGAACAATGTGTTGATGGTCAACAAGACCACTGACTTCAAGAAGTCCGTTGGGTCGACAAAGGGTCCGAAGGGAAAGAAGCCACAGAAGGACGTCAAGCGTTTTGCTGGTCCTCCTAGGGTGCCTAAGGTAAAGCCCGGAATCAAGTGCTTCTACTACAAGGGAGACAGTCACTGGAAGCTTCCACAAGTAGCTTGAAGACAAGAAGACCGGCAAGGTTGTTGCCAAAGATAAAGGTATATTTTGATATACATGTAATTGATATCTATCTTACAAGTGCCCGTAGTAACACGTGGGTATTAATTACCGGTTATGTTGCTAATATATGTAATTCTTAGCAAGGTCTAAGGAATAAGCGAGACTTGGAGAGGAACAAGGTGACAATGCGGGTCGGCAACGGTCAACGTGTGGACGTCCTGGCTGAGGGCACTCTGCATCTACGGCTTCCTTCAGGGATGATATTAGTTTTAAATACATGTTATTACGTTCCAGCTTTGAGCATGAATATTATCAGTGGGTCTCGGTTATCACGAGATGGTTACCACATTGAATCTGTAACAAACGGTTGTTCTATTTCTAAAGATGGTGTTTTCTATGTTCATACGCCTGATCATGATGGTTTATTTATTTTGGATCTTGTTACACATATTAACAACGTGGATGTTAAGAGATGTAAACATGGTAATGATAATGCCACAAATATATGGCATTGCCGTCTTGGTCATATTGGCATAAAGCACATGAAGAAGCTCCACAAAGATGGTCTTCTGGACTCATTGGATTTTGATTCCTTTGATACATGCGAGCCATACCTTTTAGGCAAAATGACCAGGACTCCGTTCAACTGAACTGTTAACGGGCGTCCGCCCTATTGAGACTCATACATACAGATGTGTGTGGATCCATGAGTGTTGCTACGCCCAATGGTTATCACTACTTTTTGACCTTTTGTAACATCCCATGTTTGTAATTAAGATCATTTGCATCATTAGCATCATTTAAAATCCACTAAGAAAATTTTGCATTTAAAAATTGAAGTGGAAACCCTAACAAATGCCTGTTCTTCCTCTATTTTGAAATGTGTTTAAAATGTTCACAGTCTCAAAAAATATGTGGCTTTTCATTACTTGTTATGAAGGAAACAGAATAGTTTCAAGTTTTCATAAACAATTTTGGATCTGCAAAATCTTTTTGTAAAATAGCAAAGGATTTTGGGAAACAGAAAATTAGAAAAAGACTTTTGAAAAAAAGGAACTCTTCCTTGCCTTGGGCCGTTCAGCCCAACTCTTTTCCTCTCCCTTTCCGGCCGAAGCCCATCTGAGGCCCAGCCCATCAAGCCTACCCGTCATCTTCCTCCGTTTGGCAAACTGCTCGGTGGCGAGCTGGCCACCGTCGATGCCTGCGAGGAGATGTCCGCCACCGCCGTTGCCCTTCCGCGAGGATAAGGACGCGCCAATGTCTCTCTTGCTCTCTCCCTCTTCCTCCTCCCTCCTCTCGCGCCCCTCTTCCTCTTCACTACAAGCACCGAACCCTAGCCCCATGGCCACCACCTAGCCCCGCCATTCCACGCATCCCCGGGCATGGCCAAGACATCCAGGAGCTCTACCTCGCCATTCTGGCTCGCCTCGCAAAAGGAATCGGTCGCGGATGCATGCAATCGACGCCGCCGTCCATCTCCATCCTCGCGTCCGACCGAGCGCCGCCATGGTCGAGCCGTCGCCCCATGCCTTCCCGTCTGCTTCGAACCCACCGGTGTACTCAGGGTGAGTCGCTGCCCCGTTCACCCTGCTTCCCCGCCCTTCCCTGGCCGCCGACGACCGGCGAGCTGGGCGTGCCTGTGGGCATGGCCTTGGCCATGGCGTGCCAGCACGAGGCCGGTGAGGACCTGGGCCTGCCCGGCCGACGTGGCCGCTGAGGTGGCTTTCGGGCCCCTTTGTCAGCCACTCTGGCTAGGGTAGCCCGTGGTACAAAATGTTTTCTTTATTTTTCTGTAATTTCAGAAATGTTGCAAACCTGGTAAAATGAATAACTAATTCTCTGTTTGTCAGAAAATTATGAATGACCTATCAAAATGTTCAGTAAAATGAGATCTATATGTTTGTATCAGTTTCATGCATATATAAATAACTTTGAATCTTGTTTATAATAGATGAACAAATTGAACCCATTATTTCATTATGGAGATAAATCCAATGCTTTTATACCATATGCATTTGAGCTCCATTTAAGATGATATTTATGTTAGGGTCAAATTCAATAATTTGAATTTGTCATATCATCATCTTTGTTTGCGCATCGATGCCATACTTGAATGTTGTTTTCTGTTTTCGGTGTGTTTCTGCTTCTCCCCGGTAGGATCCGAAGTTGATGTGAGCAATGAGCCTGATGTCAAGATCAACAACACCGACGATCAATACTTGTCCAACAATGAACAAGTCAAGAAGAAGCACCCTGGATATCTACTATATTTTGGCTATCAACAACAAGGCAAGCAGCCTCCCCTCTGAACCTATGGTTTTAAAGTATTTTAAAACTTACTATTTTGCAACATATGGTTCAATTGTCTTTTATCTATAGATAGAGTTATCCTATCTAATGCATGTTCCATTCTTGTCGCCCATATACCCTGATCCACTGCTCCTAGCATGACTAGGTTCTGCTTGTGTGCGTCGCTAGAGCTTTATATCTGAAATGCTTAGCCATGCTTAGTTGTTTACTCTGGTACATATGGTTAAGAACTCAGAGCGGCAAATGAATCTAGTATGACAGGATGACGTGGTATGATGAGAATTATGTGTTAAAACATGCTAAAAGGCTTGGATGAGCCGCCACATTGGGGTGTGGTTGTTTGACTCATTCTTGTCGCCCTAGGACCCGAGTTCTTGTCTCTTGATCCAAGACTGAGCGTACGACCACACGTGGAGGTATGGGACTCCCGTCGACAGACTAACTTGCTTAGACTTATCCATGTGCTACGTAGTTTGGGCTTTCCATTTGGCATAAGCATCAAAAATGTTTTGAAACGAGATGGTGGAAAAGGTGCATACATACAGGATGTGGCCGGGGTGAAGGATGCTTGGTGGCATTGAACTGGATCCCCTGCACACAACGAACGGTTCCACGTCTGAGAATGGCCGATCTTGCGATGGCGGACTAAAACTTTTTGGCGTGGCTCATGGAATAGGTCGACGTGAGGTAAAGGTTGTAGGCGATCACCACTCCACCAGTGTCTCATGGAATGACGTCATGTGGCTAATGGAGACGGTCATCACGCGTGGGTAAAGTTGTACACCCCTGCACGGTTAAATCTTTTCAAAAAGTCATGTCCACGGTTATGGATGACTTGGAGACAGATACTAAATCATAGACAACATGAACCTAATCTTAAAAGTGCCAACTTAAGAGTGAGGCTCTGGATCACTTCCTCGGGGTCGAGGGGGTGATATGAGATGAGGTGTTCTGAAGGTTATGAATTGGTGGTTGCTCCATGATCAAAAGAGTTAGCGAAATGCTCTCTTATCCCCTTTATGTTCTGAGTAGTCGAGCTTCTACTCTTACTTGTTTTATGCAAATAAAGATTGCTTTACGCAAACAACTCCATAGAAAGCCTTTCTTAACCAAGTTTAGCTAATAGGATATGTAAGTCTTGCTGAGTACCTTATGTACTCACCCCTGCTTTGTTGATATTTTTGCAGCAATGTAAGTTCCACAACAAAGGTGAGTTCCGTACGAAGATCAAGACCGACGAGTAGCTTGGGGTTCCCAGACAGCAGCTTGGGGCTGTGGAATGGGTTGTCACTGTTATGCTTCTGGCCTCTTAGGCCATGTTATCCTTGCTATGTCTATTAGCATAACCTTCCTTCCGTTGACTGATGAAATGTTGGGTCAGTGACCTCTGTTTGTAATCCTTTGGATCTTTGCTGATCAGGTAAGAGCTTTGCGATATTACCTTTGAGTCGTAGAGTCACTGTTGTGTACCAACTTTGGTTACCCATCTCATGCATGATGCGTGTATGGATATAAAGTGCACGAGAGGGGTTTAAGGCACTCGAGCTCTCAGTTATGTAGTCTTGGTTATCATTAGTTTCATGGTGCTTCGAGATGTGTAGAGCCGATGGTTTAATTTTGGCCTGCCTGCCGATGGTGTTCCGGCCTAGGACTGGTAACCCCAGTATCACTCGTTGCTAGCGTGACTAATACACATAACATCTCTGTACGGCTCGGATCCCAGGGGTCCCGACAGGTTTTGGTATCAGAGCAGGACTGTCTGTAGGAAACCCTTGCTATTGGCCGATGTTGAGTCTAGTGTTTGTGAAAACTATATGAAAGCTAAAAATGAGTTGCAAAATGAAGGCAAGGTTTCTTTTTATTCCTTATCTCTATCGATCTTAGTGCTGAGCTTTCTAATCCTTTCCTGTTGATTTGGGAAAAGTTTTTCTATCTCTTCTGGTCGTTCAAAACTTAGGTCCCTCGTGGGCATGTCATTTCCAAACCAGTTGACCTACATAGTATTCTTCATACTCTCACCTAAAACAAGAAGATGCAATTTGAAGATTTCTTTCCATTGAAATATCTTTACCTCATGGGTTCCACATAATCCTTCTCTATGCTTCAAGGATTTCTTTCACCTTGTATGCCTCTATATTTGTTTGGGTACTTCAAGAGCTATACCTTGTTCTGGAAGCTACCTCGTGATTGCTACCCCGTGGCATCCTCTGAGTTGCTCGCTTTCAGCATTGGTTTACATAAGGTGTGGCATCACGGATGGTTTGCCTTTCAATCTTGTGGTTGTAGTCATGAATGAATTGCGACAACATAATTTCCTGTACTGCTCGCTTTGGCAGAAGTTCTTTCATGGAACCAAATAGATCATGACAAGAGTCTCTTAGTGAGTCTCACCTCTACATCCGTGATGCCACACCCTCCCTTTCAGCATTGGTTTACATAAGGTGTTAACTTGTGCATCCAAATCTAAGGATTCCTTCTAAGCGTGTTCCTTCTCTTAAGCTTCTTTCTGATCCATCATCTGCCAGTTGGCAGCTAAGGTGCATTGGTGTATTCTAGTGCATGTTACTCTTGTGGTATTGTCAAGCCATTCCACCCCAAAATGTTAGGGGAAAAAACTCTAGAACCTCGTCCATTTCTAGGACCAGGTCAAAGTGGTATAATCCGCAGAATATGAGCTCTATGCAGCTTCTCCTATGTTCCACCTTAGAGTACACTCTTTTATACTAAGGGGTTGTGCCAAGTCTCATGGCCGCCTTGATGAAGTGATGCTCTTACACATCTTAGCTCACCCTTTCTCCGAGCTGGTCATGCTTGGAATGTTGGGTATGCATATTGTTATGGCGATCTGAGATGCTTAGTAAATCTTATTGCTTTGAAATCCCAAGGACATTTTTGTCATTTCTAGCATGATTGGTTAACCGATCACCAAATGAAGTTTGACTGTGTTGCCATTTTGGTTTATTCAGGCATATCTATTTGGTCAAAGAGTTAGGTTCATGCCAAAGCTCTTAATACCACATCGTCTTGCCTTGAAGAGAAAAATTCCCCCTCAAACTAAGCGACATATCGGTGGTTCGTGATATTTTGGAGGTCTTACCAGAAGTATTGCCATGTTTTCACATGACCGTGTTGTCAATTTCATGAGTGAGCTGGTTCTCTGAATTGCTCTTTTCACCAAGAATCCATACTTGATACCCTGGACTAGTTGGTTGAGCTTGAACAACAACTTGGAGAGTTGAAAGACAAAAGCTCTATCCGACTTTGTTCCTTTTTAAAGGGATATCTAGTTTCTTTCGGGTTGAAGCAAGATATTATCTGTTCTTGGATCTACTATCTTCCCAATCTTTGATTTGAGGTTGGGCTATCATCAAATTGAACTCAACCCAAGGGCTATCTTGATTATGTTTCTACTTGTGGTTTTCACTTGAGTACATCATCATCCCCTTCGGTCTGACCAATACTTTTGCCTTGTTCCTACAACATATGAGTCCGTCTTCTTGGAGCATTTAAATAAGCTTGTTGTTGAGCCCATCGACGACATCCTTATTTTCTCCATGTTTGAAGACCTTCATATTGGACATTTGGCATTAATGTTGGAAACTTGTGAGAACTTTGTGTCATCACGAAGTATGAGTTCTGGATGATGGAAGTGACTTTCTTTCTCTGGTTCACGTGCAATTGTTGAAAGATGTTGCCATGAATTCAAGAAGAATTTTCTTTGTTTCCTCGGGAATCATCTCGAATTAGTCATGCATGTGCAGATTATTCTAGAGATGACAGGTTGTTGCCTCCATTTTCTTGAAAATTCACTATATGCACAACATGCCACTGAATAATTTATTCAAGAACAAGAAAAAGTTCAAGACCTTCACTATATTCTTTCATGTTCTCCCAACAAGGACTCAGTCGTGTTTCATTGCAATAAGCTCATGCTGGTGCAATTGTCTTTTGGCAAGCGCAATCTTACTTATCGCTTTTTGGAACTTTACACTGTAGTCCATATCTTGAGAATCCAACAACATTACCTCTTTGACATCCATTGAAACTTTCCATTCGGACATACTAAGTCTGAAGTATGATTCCATCTAACTAGCGCTGAATCTCAAGCAGCAATGATGGTTGGTGTTCCTCAAGGTTTTGACATAGGTCTCTGTGAAAATTCGACAATGTTGATGTTGTGGTTGACACAACTAGCCGGAAGGCCTATTGCCATCATCCCTTGATTTCTCAAGAACAACCACTCTCCATGAGGATTTTGTGTGATTTATCCTAAAATTTACCCTTATGGTCTCTCTTTACAATCCCGAAGTCTGACCTTTACTTGATGACTAATTGAAGGCTTGTCATAATCCTACTAAATGAATCTTGGTCGATCTTTTAGAATTGTTCCCTTGTGGCAACAAGTCCTTTAGGATCAAATCCACCCTGTGGATGATAATTCACACTTCAAGTGCTTCACCCTCCCCTTTGTCTATACCTGACATTCTAGTCAACTAACACATTGTGTGAATTCGTCAGTCACATGATGGCCCTAGACTTTTAATCATGTGTATTCTTGAGTCACGCCTTTCAACGGTGTGCCCCTTCATGGTATCAAAAGTGATTCCACTCCATGGCTAATCTTTCACACTTCATTGGCCATTGTTCCACCCTTTCCTTAGGTTACCTGTTTGTAGCGCCCTGCCTTTTTGCTAAAGGCAGAACTCCTGTGTATTGTGCCATTCCCTGGATCAGTAGATAGCACCACAGTACAAAATATAGTAATCATTGCAATAGCATCAATATTACAACGTAAATCCAGTTACATAGGTCTTCTACCTTATGAGTACACAACATAAAGCATAGTTGCAGTGAGCTTCCATCTTCATCAAGTGCCACAGGCAGACATGTTGGAATGTAAGCTCGAGATCCTACTCCTGGTTCCTTACTCGAAATAAAACCTGCACGTTTGAATATGCAGCCCCAGAGGGGTCAGTACAATGATGTACTGGCAAATGACACATATATGGTGGCTGTTGTGAAAGAACTAACTACATGACATTTGGCTGGTGGATCTCATAGGCTGATTTACATAAAGCCAATTTTTATCCTATCAAAACATTTTTAAAACATTCTGAAATTTCTTTATTATCGAGATAACTCCTAGGTCACGACCACATACATGGTTTTCACTGCCAGTATGTAGCCCCGGGTAGTTACTCTACAAAACTTGGTTAATTTCTCAATATCGAGATAACTCCTAGGTCACCACCACATACATGGTTTTCACTGCCAGTATGTAGCCCCAGGTAGTCACTCTACAAAACCAGGTTAATCCCTCAGGTCACCACCACATACATGGTTTTCACTGCCAGGCATGTAGCCCTGAGGCATCCCCATTTTCTACACAAGTTTTAATTATTTCAAAAAGGTGATGAGATTCTTCCGTACATTCCATGTCTAGAGACTCAAGTTGTCCATAACCGGGGACACGGCTAATCGATTAGTTTTGACACCCTGCAGGGGTTGTGCACTTTCACCTTAAGACTCATTTTACGCCCATACATAAAATGAGACAAGACCTTTCAGAAGGAGCATTCAACCATCTGGATCTGACCGTGCCCAAAATACCACCCTCTGTCAGTACCCATGGATGAACCCTCACATCGTACTCAATCAAGACAGAGCCCATAATGTCATAAAGTTGCACTGGAAGCACATCTAAGCATGGAAGACATAGCCATCTCTTTGTTCCTGGGTGGCAAACCACAAGTGAACTACTTAGGCCACTAACACATACCATGGTTTTCACTTCCAAGATATGTGACTCCTAAGTAGACACTCAACATCGCCTCCATCATCAAACCAATCCACCCAGGTGTTTCATTTTAGTTGAAGTTCTTAACTTGTTCACAAAACACTTTTCAAGTGATCTTAGCATGGCATCAATATCTTTCAAAGTATTTAGTATCCTAACAGGTGGGGTTTTGAGGGATTTCTACACACTACTAGGATCTAAGCATTTGATAAAACAGTTGAACATTTCACCTATCATGCATACTACAAGAGGTGAATACACTAATGCATAAGTAAAATGGGTAAAGGGATATGTGTGTCACTTGCCTTTTTGAAGAATACGATCTTTCCACTTTTCTCAACTAAGCACGTAGCTCTTCGCAAAAACTATAGCACAAGAAATAGCAATACATAAACAATCCATTCAATCACAAACAAGTAAGACAAACAATTGAAAGGTGTTTGTTTAACAATTTAGATTTATTGATGTGTTATGACAAGAAAGATATGGCAAAGGGTCATATGGGTTGTGAGATATGAATTTGAGAGCTTAGTTGTAAAAGATCAATATGATTTGAGAGAGAATTGGACTGGGCAAAAATATAATTGATGGAGTTTTTATGCTTTATTAAAGCATAAGAGTTTTAGGAATAGCTCATGTGTAATAAATTACACAAGAGTCAATTTGTGCAACTACAACATTATTGAGTAAATGTGACAACAATTACTCTTAAATAGTATCCATTGCACTTAGGAACTAGGCTAGGTTTTAAGAATGCTTGAACTACTCAATTAGCACATTTGCAAGTTGAATGGTTCATTGATCAACATGGTGTATAACACATACTACGGTATGGGTTATAACAACACCACATTAACAAAATCTAGGTTTGAGATGAATTCATATTCTACTCAAGTAGCACAATTGCAATTTGAATATATATATATGAATTAGACAAAATAAAATGAGCGAGATCTTTACGCTTTATCAAAGCATATCGAATCTTGGAATATCTTATGTGGGTAAATCACACAAGAGACAAATAGTGCAATAGCAATACTATTGAATAAGTGTGATAACAATTATTCTTAAATAGTATATATTACACTTAAGCTTAGGTTAGGATTCTTATAACATTGAAGTACTCAATTAACTCAAATGCAAATTGAATAGTTCAATGCAAGGCTAAGATTGAGTAGACATGAGTAAATGGCTATAGGTAATGGATATGTATAGATGATGTTTGAAAACATGGCTTAAGGTTCCTAATGAGTAAATGGGATTGGGTTAAGTACTATGATGTTGATTTGATCAATACCATAGTAGCAAAGGTAGAAACTAAGATTGAAAGTATTCACACTTTACTCAAACAACACAATTGTAGTTTAAATATGTGTGAACTAGACAAGATAGGTCTAAGTAGATATGATCTTGATCAAGATGTTGTTTAGATAACATTGATGACTAGGTATGATCATAGGTTTTTCTGAAGTAGAAGGAATCATTGATTGAATTAGAAATAGAATTAATCTATATAGGAATACTCAAATTCTCATATTAGAATTTGAATATTTGTGATATGGTTCAAGAAATTATGGGAGTGATGCTACTGGATAGCCTGCAGTAATACAAAGTCACTGCAACTGGAATCACTCAAAAATAAGTTATAGAAATTGAATTATCACCGAAATAGTGATTTGGACAAATTTGAATGCACAAAGTGTGTGCACGTATCAAATTTGGATTTTTTTTGATCCTATGATGTTCTACATGATCAGAGGATTCCAAGGACTACAAATTTATGATTTTTGGATGCTTGGTTCAAAAGATATGAATTTATCATGCTAACAGAGAGTTTGATTCCAATTTGAAAATAGTTTCAAATTGAACCCATAAAATATAAGATTTTATGGTACTGCTGGATTCTATATGTTCTAAGGATTCCAACGATATATTATTTGTCCAAATCTGTGTTGTAGAACTTTTTATATAAATTTTACAAGATTTGGATAGATTCTGATTTGAAATTTCTATTCGAATTTCTGTTTTAACAGAGGGCTGCCACGTGGCGCATCGTGACTGGCTGATACCGGTTCGTTAGGATCTCCAATATGGGCCGTTGGATCTTATGAACTCTGGACAGCCCAGATCTGGTCGTACCGGTTGAGTAAGTGGATCTGTTATGGACCACTGGATCCAGATCCGATGGTCGAGATGAGAAGGGAGGGGAGGAGCTCACCTAGTTAGGTTTCCGGCGAGCTTCGCCGGCGAGGCGGCCAGGTAGGTGACTCCGGCGACGCTCCGGTGGTGTCCCGAGGAGAAGAAGTCGACGACAACGTTCCCCGCGACGAGAGGAACCCGATGGTGACGATGGAGGTCTCGATTGTTTCCAGAAGAAGGAGAAGAGGACGGCTGGAGGCGTGCGGTGCGCAGGGGGGGCTTCGGCCATTGATGTTCTCCTCGATCTCCTGCAGACTGGATGAGGGGAACAAGTCAGGGAGGGGCGCCTGGGCGAGGTGAAGGAGATAGAAGAGAGAGGGAGGGCTGGGGCTTACTGGCGGCGCCGAATTCAACCAGAAATACCTGCAGGTATGCGGGGCTCCGGCGAGGGATTTTGCAGTCCTCGCTGCGGCTCGAGTGGAGAAGCAAAAGGGGAGAGGGAGAGGACACCCGGGGCTATTTATAGGTACGGGCGCGGGGAAGAAACGGAGGGGGATTAATCGGAATGAAGAGGGAGTAATGGCGGGGAGGAAACGGTCTCTGGCGGGATTTCGGGCTGGAGCTTGAAGACGAGACGGGCTGACGGGTGGGACCCACGAGTCAGCGAGAGAGAAGGGGAGATAAAAGATACCGTTTCGGCTTTTTAAGATGGGCCGCGGGCTCCTTTTCTGATCTGGGCCGAGGGGTTCCCCGAGGCCCTTTTCTATTTTTATTTTGCTTTCTTCTTTTCCTTTTTCTGATTTCTTATTTCCTTCATAACTTTTGCATTTTAAAAACAAATGACTTCAACCCAATTGCAAAAGCTTTAGAAAATTTAAAATAACATTTTAAAACAGTAGCAAACATGTTTTCAAAATAAAATAAGATTTTCCAATAAAACTTTATGAACTTGGCAAAAAGGACTTTGCTTGCATAACAAAAATAGAAGTAGGGTTTGAGAAAGAATCTTTTGAAAATAGGAGAATAATACTTTATAAAATATTATTTACAAATTGTTTTCAAACCACATTTTGCAATGCAAACCTTTAAGACAAAGAATCATTTTAGGAGGTATCCTTTGCAAGTAGCTTGCATAGGTTTGAAGAAAGGAAAGTAATATAGTATTTTGATACTTGATCTTTCTCAAAGAAGTTCTTCAAGAAAATAATAGAAAGTTTAAAATAGTTTTCTAATAAAGCTTTCAATTAGTCTCAAAAAGTTTTAAATCTTTGTGAATTTTCAATCAACACAAGCAAAATAAAAACAAAAAATTTCCCCCAAAAATTGATAAAATCTTGGGATGTTACAGACTACCACCCTTAAAAGAAATCTCCTCCTCGAGATTGGAGGAAGGCTAAAAAGAAAGTAGGTATTTGGTTATCTGGGTTTAGGTATCTGGGTGGCTACCACCCTTAAAAGAAAAAATCCTCTTGGTGGTATCTTGATGCTTCCTTTGGCACTTGCATTTTGTTCCCAGCTTGCATTCACTATTGTGCCACTTTCCTTGAATCACCCTTCTCAGAAGTTCTGATGTCCACAACTATGTTCAAAAGTGGGCACACCAAGGGTTCTACCCAATTCTGGTGATAAGCAGACATCATCCATTGCGTTGTCTTCAACAAGGTAGTCCACATCGTCCAAGAATGTGTATTCTAGCCTTTTCTTGGTCGGTCCTCACCAAGGACAAGATTGCATACAGGCTATCGCCATACTCCTTGTTGCTTTTTAGCTGATTTTCATTCCAAGAATCTCAAAAGATAACTCAGTGCCAAGTACTGCATGCTTGCCCCACGAACATGATGAGATCACACATCCCAGTGAATTAGGATGGCATCTCTCTGCAGTCTTCTCATGCATATCATAGGGGTAAACAAGGTGGACTCTGTAAGACGTACTTGCACCTTGAAGGGACGGAAGGTCGCCTTATAACCAGCATTGTTGAACCCATTCAAGTTACCGGAGCGAGTCGTGCTACTTGCCATAGGTACTAGATGGTCCTTAATAATTCCTTTAGCAACCGTCTTCATAGTTGTTGAAAGGCGCTGAACAACTTGATCATATCTCGAAGATGAACTCCTTCTCAGGGAAAAGGGATCTAACGAAGCTCTCATGGGCAGGAAAGTAGTTTCAAGGATTTGGAGAGTTGCCTCATAACATCGTAGGTCGGGATGGGGTAGACTTCGGTGGCGTAAAGCTTTGGAATCAGGAGGTAATCTCATAGGTAGTGGTTGTTGTCTCTGTTGTGACTCTCTGGAGAGGAGTGACTTCTCTTTTATAGGCTCAGGGAGGTAGGCGAACAGGCCACGTGGGGAGTCGAAGCGACGGGTCGGGAAAGTGAATCGAATAGGTAGCTGCCGAAGCTGAACAGTCTTCGCATTCAAGTCCACTGAGCAAAATGTTTCTGACTCGTGCAGCCGTTCAAAAGTCCAAGTTCTCACCGTAGTCCTACGTTTTGGCCACTGGCTCACTATAAGGGATGTAATATATTATCCTCCTAAGGTTATGGTTTAATGACGTCATCTCTCATGTAGGTATGTCTCTCTAGATTCACCATTCCTCATAACAAGAGCGAACAATATGAGTAGTCATCATGGGCGCGAATCCATGTCGCACTCAATCATTATCTCGTATTTGGTTTGGTGCATCTCGCATTCTAACTCTTGGTCAACCTCACTAGCTTTTTAACAAAAGTTTTGTTTAAATTGGAACCAAGTTCCCAAATCCTATTTTAAATTTTGAAAACAAAATCTATCGTTCCTAGCTAGAGGTTTTCGACAAACTCACGGCAATAATCCATAAGTTGTAGATCCTTTGGTTTGCCATTTAAGAGGGAATAAAATCATTTCCATTGCTCTGTTTGCTCTTTCCATTGCTCTGTTTGCTCTTTCCACCCTTCTTGCACGAGGTGGTTGAATAGTATTACTTCCACATTAGTTACACCTTGGGGTGTCTTCTTATTGTTTGCGTGGTATCCTTATCACCAACTGAGGGTCATTGTAGTCGTTCTGTCATTGAGAAAACTTTGGTTTGGGTTTTGGGACAAGTTTAGGTCTTAGCATAGATGAGAATTAGATAGAAGGGGTCTAAAGAAGATTCCTACCCAAACACAGCAGACAAGGCAAATTCATCTTACAAACAACATCTAACAAACATTCATCACATCAGGCAAACTAGGTCAAGCACTAATAATCTAGTATGGTCATACCCCAATTTGGTATGATCATTAGATTATCACAACAGTGTTGGTTCTATAAACTAGAATTATTGGTGGTCTTGTCTATTACTTGCTTGTGCACTTCAAGTTTCTTCTCTACTTCCTTGATTCATCTTCTGGAGTTGTGCAAGCTGCATTTGAGTCTTTCTCCAAGTTCTTCGTTTTGGTCTTCAATGTAGTTCTTCATGTTTGGTCGACGAGAATATATGGAGTATCAGTCTCACACTTCTGGCACATTGTGATCTTCTATCCTTTGTTGATGATTTCAGGGTAGGGTCAGCTATAGTATTTGGAAACATTTGGAGAGGAAGTAGGAGAGAATACAAGGAGTTCAAAATGCAAACATTTTTCTTTAAAATAGAAGTAAGATGAGATAGAGAATTTTATCCTAGGGTCTTCCTATTTCTAATTCCAAACCTAGGGTCTCGATCCTACAGGCAACACTATGCTCTGATACCATTCTGTAGCGCCCTGCCTTTTTGCTAAAGGCAGAACTCCTGTGTATTGTGCCATTCCCTGGATTAGTAGATAGCACCACAGTACAAAATATAGTAATCATTGCAATAGCATCAATATTACAACGTAAATCTAGTTACATAGGTCTTCTACCTTATGAGTACACAGCATAAAGCATAGTTGTAGTGAGCTTCCATCTTCATCAAGTGCCACAGGCAGACATGTTGGAATGTAAGCTCGAGATCCTACTCCTGGTTCCTTACTCGAAATAAAACCTGCACGTTTGAATATGCAGCCCCAGAGGGGCCAGTACAATGATGTACTGGCAAATGACACATATATGGTGGCTGTTGTGAAAGAACTAACTACATGACATTTGGCTGGTGGATCTCATAGGCTGATTTACATAAAGCCAATTTTTATCCTATCAAAACATTTTTAAAACATTCTGAAATTTCTTTATTATCGAGATAACTCCTAGGTCACCACCACATACATGGTTTTCACTGCCAGTATGTAGCCCCGGGTAGTTACTCTACAAAACTTGGTTAATTTCTCAATATCGAGATAACTCCTAGGTCACCACCACATACATGGTTTTCACTGCCAGTATGTAGCCCCAGGTAGTCACTCTACAAAACCAGGTTAATCCCTCAGGTCACCACCACATACATGGTTTTCACTGCCAGGCATGTAGCCCTGAGGCATCCCCATTTTCTACACAAGTTTTAATTATTTCAAAAAGGTGATGAGATTCTTCCGTACATTCCATGTCTAGAGACTCAAGTTGTCCATAACCGGGGACACGGCTAATCGATTAGTTTTGACACCCTGCAGGGGTTGTGCACTTTCACCTTAAGACTCATTTTACGCCCATACATAAAATGAGACAAGACCTTTCAGAAGGAGCATTCAACCATCTGGATCTGACCGTGCCCAAAATACCACCCTCTGTCAGTACCCATGGATGAACCCTCACATCGTACTCAATCAAGACAGAGCCCATAATGTCATAAAGTTGCACTGGAAGCACATCTAAGCATGGAAGACATAGCCATCTCTTTGTTCCTGGGTGGCAAACCACAAGTGAACTACTTAGGCCACTAACACATACCATGGTTTTCACTTCCAAGATATGTGACTCCTAAGTAGACACTCAACATCGCCTCCATCATCAAACCAATCCACCCAGGTGTTTCATTTTAGTTGAAGTTCTTAACTTGTTCACAAAACACTTTTCAAGTGATCTTAGCATGGCATCAATATCTTTCAAAGTATTTAGTATCCTAACAGGTGGGGTTTTGAGGGATTGCTACACACTACTAGGATCTAAGCATTTGATAAAACAGTTGAACATTTCACCTATCATGCATACTACAAGAGGTGAATACACTAATGCATAAGTAAAATGGGTAAAGGGATATGTGTGTCACTTGCCTTTTTGAAGAATACGATCTTTCCACTTTTCTCAACTAAGCACGTAGCTCTTCGCAAAAACTATAGCACAAGAAATAGCAATACATAAACAATCCATTCAATCACAAACAAGTAAGACAAACAATTGAAAGGTGTTTGTTTAACAATTTAGATTTATTGATGTGTTATGACAAGAAAGATATGGCAAAGGGTCATATGGGTTGTGAGATATGAATTTGAGAGCTTAGTTGGAAAAGATCAATATGATTTGAGAGAGAATTGGACTGGGCAAAAATATAATTGATGGAGTTTTTATGCTTTATTAAAGCATAAGAGTTTTAGGAATAGCTCATGTGTAATAAATTACACAAGAGTCAATTTGTGCAACTACAACATTATTGAGTAAATGTGACAACAATTACTCTTAAATAGTATCCATTGCACTTAGGAACTAGGCTAGGTTTTAAGAATGCTTGAACTACTCAATTAGCACATTTGCAAGTTGAATAGTTCAATACATGCGAACATACTAAGTAGGCATTGGATCGGGTATGAATGATTGATATTTGAGGACATGGCTCAAATGGTTCATTGATCAACATGGTGTATAACACATACTACGGTATGGGTTATAACAACACCACATTAACAAAATCTAGGTTTGAGATGAATTCATATTCTACTCAAGTAGCACAATTGCAATTTGAATATATATATATGAATTAGACAAAATAAAATGAGCGAGATCTTTACGCTTTATCAAAGCATATCGAATCTTGGAATATCTTATGTGGGTAAATCACACAAGAGACAAATAGTGCAATAGCAATACTATTGAATAAGTGTGATAACAATTATTCTTAAATAGTATATATTACACTTAAGCTTAGGTTAGGATTCTTATAACATTGAAGTACTCAATTAACTCAAATGCAAATTGAATAGTTCAATGCAAGGCTAAGATTGAGTAGACATGAGTAAATGGCTATAGGTAATGGATATGTATAGATGATGTTTGAAAACATGGCTTAAGGTTCCTAATGAGTAAATGGGATTGGGTTAAGTACTATGATGTTGATTTGATCAATACCATAGTAGCAAAGGTAGAAACTAAGATTGAAAGTATTCACACTTTACTCAAACAACACAATTGTAGTTTAAATATGTGTGAACTAGACAAGATAGGTCTAAGTAGATATGATCTTGATCAAGATGTTGTTTAGATAACATTGATGACTAGGTATGATCATAGGTTTTTCTGAAGTAGAAGGAATCATTGATTGAATTAGAAATAGAATTAATCTATATAGGAATACTCAAATTCTCATATTAGAATTTGAATATTTGTGATATGGTTCAAGAAATTATGGGAGTGATGCTACTGGATAGCCTGCAGTAATACAAAGTCACTGCAACTGGAATCACTCAAAAATAAGTTATAGAAATTGAATTATCACCGAAATAGTGATTTGGACAAATTTGAATGCACAAAGTGTGTGCACGTATCAAATTTGGAATTTTTTGATCCTATGATGTTCTACATGATCAGAGGATTCCAAGGACTACAAATTTATGATTTTTGGATGCTTGGTTCAAAAGATATGAATTTATCATGCTAACAGAGAGTTTGATTCCAATTTGAAAATAGTTTCAAATTGAACCCATAAAATATAAGATTTTATGGTACTGCTGGATTCTATATGTTCTAAGGATTCCAACGATATATTATTTGTCCAAATCTGTGTTGTAGAACTTTTTATATAAATTTTACAAGATTTGGATAGATTCTGATTTGAAATTTCTATTCGAATTTCTGTTTTAACAGAGGGCTGCCACGTGGCGCATCGTGACTGGCCGATACCGGTTCGTTAGGATCTCCAATATGGGCCGTTGGATCTTATGAACTCTGGACAGCCCAGATCTGGTCGTACCGGTTGAGTAAGTGGATCTGTTATGGACCACTGGATCCAGATCTGATGGTCGAGATGAGAAGGGAGGGGAGGAGCTCACCTAGTTAGGTTTCCGGCGAGCTTCGCCGGCGAGGCGGCTAGGTAGGTGACTCCGGCGACGCTCCGGTGGTGTCCTGAGGAGAAGAAGTCGACGACGATGTTCCCCGCGACGAGAGGAACCCGATGGTGACGATGGAGGTCTCGATTGTTTCCAGAAGAAGGAGAAGAGGACGGCTGGAGGCGTGCGGTGCACAGGGGGGCTTCGGCCATTGATGTTCTCCTCGATCTCCTACAGACTGGATGAGGGGAACAAGTCAGGGAGGGGCGCCTGGGCGAGGTGAAGGAGATAGAAGAGAGAGGGAGGGCTGGGGCTTACTGGCGGCGCCGAATTCAACCGGAAATACTTGCAGGTATGCGGGGCTCCGGCGAGGGATTTTGCAGTCCTCGCTGCGGCTCGAGTGGAGAAGCAAAAGGGGAGAGGGAGAGGACACCCGGGGCTATTTATAGGTACGGGCGCGGGGAAGAAACGGAGGGGGATTAATCAGAATGAAGAGGGAGTAATGGCGGGGAGGAAACGGTCTCTGGCGGGAATTCGGGCTGGAGCTTGAAGTCGAGACGGGCTGACGGGTGGGACCCACGAGTCAGTGAGAGAGAAGGGGAGATAAAATATACCGTTTCGGCTTTTTAAGATGGGCCGCGGGCTCCTTTTCTGATCTGGGCCGAGGGGTTCCCCGAGGCCCTTTTCTATTTTTATTTTGCTTTCTTCTTTTCCTTTTTCTGATTTCTTATTTCCTTCATAACTTTTGCATTTTAAAAACAAATGACTTCAACCCAATTGCAAAAGCTTTATAAAATTTAAAATAACATTTTAAAACAGTAGCAAACATGTTTTCAAAATAAAATAAGATTTTCCAATAAAACTTTATGAACTTGGCAAAAAGGACTTTGCTTGCATAACAAAAATAGAACTAGGGTTTGAGAAAGAATCTTTTGAAAATAGGAGAATAATACTTTATAAAATATTATTTACAAATTGTTTTCAAACCACATTTTGCAATGCAAACCTTTAAGACAAAGAATCATTTTAGGAGGTATCCTTTGCAAGTAGCTTGCATAGGTTTGAAGAAAGGAAAGTAATATAGTATTTTGATACTTGATCTTTCTCAAAGAAGTTCTTCAAGAAAATAATAGAAAGTTTAAAATAGTTTTCTAATAAAGCTTTCAATTAGTCTCAAAAGTTTTAAATCTTTGTGAATTTTCAATCAACACAAGCAAAATAAAAACAAAAAAATTCCCCCAAAAATTGATAAAATCTTGGGATGTTACACTGTTCCTAGAGTTTTACTAAAAATGTTCTATACAGTTTTTAATGAGGATATAGAGATGTCGTAGAACAAGGTTCTAGACATGCTATATCGACATGAGAAACCATGTTTTCAAAGAAAGCAAACTAGATTTGAGCCTTCCCTTCCTACCACCATATTGCACATCCAATGCTCCCCTTTTGATGGTTTGCGAGTACAACCAAAATGTACTCATGGCTTTGCATACCAAATTTCAAACTTTTCCATTTCTTCTCACACTTTTAGGTGTTTCATGTTTGTTAGCTCAAGAGATGTTTACAAACACTCATTCCATGAGTTGACCATGAGATACTCGATCCTCACAAAGATCCACCTCTCTACAGTTGCTCCCTCTCTCCTTTAGTGCAGTTGACAAACAATTACAATGGAAGGAACTAAAGCTTCATGGCGTCATGTGTCAATCTATTCAAGAAAGAAGATCATGGTGAGTTTGTGAAGATCGTTGAAGACCGTTGTAACCCCTTCCCTCTTTTCTTACCTAGAAATCTTGGGATGATATTTTTGTAAGGGGGGTAGAACTGTAACATCCCATGTTTGTAATTAAGATCATTTGCATCATTAGCATCATTTAAAATCCACTAAGAAAATTTTGCATTTAAAAATTGAAGTGGAAACCCTAACAAATGCATGTTCTTCCTCAAGTTTGAAATGTGTTTAAAATGTTCACAATCTCAAAACAAAATATGTGGCTTTTCATTACTTGTTATGAAGGAAACTAAATAGTTTCAAGTTTTCATAAACAATTTTGGATCTGCAAAATCTTTTTGTAAAATAGCAAAGGATTTTGGGAAATAGAAAATTAGAAAAAGACTTTTGAAAAAAAGGAACTCTTCCTTGCCTTGGGCCGTTCCCAGCCCAACTCTTTCCCCCTCCCTTTCCAGCAAAAGCCCATCTGAGGCCCAGCCCATCAAGCCTCCCCGTCGTCTTCCTCCGTTCAGCAAACTGCTCGGTGGTGAGCTGGCCGCCGTTGATGCCTGCGAGGAGATGTCCGCCGCCGCCGTTGCCCTTCTGCGGGGATAAGGACGCGCCGACGTCTCTCTTGCTCTCTCCCTCTTCCTCCTCCCTCCTCTCGCGCCACTGCGAGCACCGAACCCTAGCCCGATGGCCGCCGCCTAGCCCCGCCATTCCACGCATCCCTGAGCGAGGCCAAGACATCCAGGAGCTCCACCTCACCGTTCTGGCTCGCCTCGCAGAAGGAATTGGTCGCGGATGGATGCAATCGACGCTGCCGTCCATCTCCGTCCTCGCCTCCGATCGAGCGCCGCCACGGTCGAGCCGTCGCCCCGTGCCTCCCCGTCTGCTTCGACCCCACTGGCATACTTAGGGTGAGCCGCTACCCCGTTCACCCTGCTTCCCTGCCCTTCCCTGGCCGCCGACGGCCAGTGAGCTGGGCGTGCATGTGGGCATGGCCTTGGCCATGGCGTGCCAGCACGAGGCCGATGAGGCCCTGGGCCTGCCCGGCCAACGTGGCCGCTGAGGTGGCTTTTGGGCCCCATTGTCAGCCACTCTGGCTAGGGCAGCCCGTGGTACAAAACGTTTTCTTTATTTTTCTGTAATTTCAGAAATGTTGCAAACCTGGTAAAATGAATAACTATTTCTCTGTTTGTCAGAAAATTATGAATGACCTATCAAAATGTTCAGTAAAATGACATCTATATGTTTGTATCAGTTTCATGCATATATAAATAACTTTGAATCTTGTTTATAATAGAAGAACAAATTGAACCTGTTATTTCATTATGGAGATAAATCCAATGCTTTTATACCATATGCATTTGAGCTCCATTTAAGATGATATTTATGTTAGGGTCAAATTCAATATTTCGAATTTGTCATATCATCATATTTGTTTGCGCATCGATGCCATACTTGAATGTTGTTTTCCATTTCTGGTGTGTTTCTGCTTCTCCCCAATAGGATCCGGAGTTGATGGGAGCAATGAGCCCAATGTCAAGATCAATAACACCGACTATCAATACTTGTCCAACAATGAACAAGTCAATAAGAAGCACCCTGGATATCTACTATATTTTGGCTATCAACAACAAGGCAAGCAGCCCCCTCTGAACCTATGGTTTTAAAGTATTTCAAAACTTACTATTTTGCAACATATGGTTCAACTATCTTTTATCGACAGATAGAATTATCCTATCTAATGCATGTTCTATTCTTGTCACCCAAATACCCTGATCCACTACTCGTAGCATGACTAGGTTCTGCTTGTGTGCATCACTAGAGCTTTATATCTGAAATGCTTAGCCATGCTTAGTTGTTTACTCTGGTACATATGGTTAAGAAATCAGAGCGGCAAATGAATCTAGTATGACAAGATGACGTGGTATGATGAGAATTGTGTGTTAAAACATGCTAAAAGGCTTGGATGAGCCGCCACATTGGGGTGTGGTTGTTTGACTCATTCTTGTCACCCTAGGACCCGAGTTCTTGTCTCTTGATCCAAGACTGAGCGTACGACCACACGTGGAGGTATGGGACTCCCGTCGACTGACTAACTTGCTTAGACTTATCCATGAGCTACCTAGTTCGAGCTTTCCATTTGACATAAGCATCGAAATGTTTTGAAATGAGATAGTGGAAAAGGTGCATACATATAGGATGTGGCCGGGGTGAAGGATGCTTGGTGGCTTTGAACTGGATCCCCTGCACACAACGAACGGTTCCGCGTCCGAGAATGGCCGATCTCGCGATGGCGGACTAAAAACTTTTGGCGTGGCTCATGGAATAGGTCGGCGTGCGGTAAAGGTTGTAGGCAATCACCACTCTGCCAGCGTCTCATGGAATGACAACATGTGGCTAATGGAGATGGTCGTCACGTGTGGGTAAAGTTGTACACCCCTGCAGGGTTAAATCTTTTCGAAAAGCCGTCTCCACGGTTATGGATGACTTGGAGATAGATACTAGATCATAGACAACATGAACCTAATCTTAAAAGTGCCAACTTAAGAGTGAGGCTCTGGATCACTTCCTCGGGGTCGAGAGGGTGATATGAGATGAGGTGTTCTGAAGGTTATGAATTGGTTGTTGCTCCATGATCAAAAGAGTTAGTGAAACGCTCTCTTATCCCCTTTATGTTCTGAGTAGTTGAGCTTCTACTCTTACTTGTTTTATGCAAATAAAGATTGCTTTATGCAAACAACTCCATAGAAAGCCTTTCTTAAACAAGTTTAGCTAATAGGATATGTAAGTCTTGCTGAGTACCTTATGTACTCACCCCTGCTTTGTTGATATTCTTGCAGCAACGTAAGTTCCACAACAAAGGTGAGTTCCATATGAAGATCAACACCGACGAGTAGCTTGGGGTTCCTAGATAGCAGCTTGGGGCTGCGGAATGGGTTGTTGCTGTTATGCTTCTGGCCTCTTAGGCCATGTTATCCTTGCTATGTCTATTAGCATAACCTTCCTTCCGTTGACTGATGAAATGTTGGGTCAGTGACCTCTGTTTGTAATCCTTTGGATCTTTGCTCCCGTAAGAGCTTTGCAATATTACCTTTGAGTCGTAGAGTTACTGTTGTGTACCAACTTTGGTTACCCATCTCGTTCATGATGCGTGTATGGATATAAAGTGCATGAGAGGGGTTTAAGGCACTCGAGCTCTCAGTTATGCAGTCTTGGTTATGATTAGTTTCATGGCGCTTCGAGATGTGTAGAGCCGATGGTTTAATTCGGGCCTGTCTGCCGATGGTGTTCCAGCCTGGGACTGGTAACCCCAGTATCACTCGTTGCTAGCGTGACTAATACACATAACATCTCTGTATGGCTCAGATCCCGGGGGTCCCGACACCTTTACTGATGATTTTAGTAGATATGGGTATATCTACTTGATGAAGCATAAGTCTAAAACTTTTGTAAAGTTCAAGGAGTTTCAGAGGGAGGTCGAAAATCAACTTGATAGAAAGATTAAGCAACTTTGTTCTGACCGAGGAGGCGAGTATCTGAGTTTCGAGTTTGAAGCACATCTCAGAGCATGTGGAATTGTACCACAACGTACGCCTGCCGGAACACCGCAATGTAAAGGTGTGTCTGAGCGATGTAACCGCACCCTGCTTGATAGTGTACGGTCCATGATGTCTCTTTCTGACTTGTCGATAACATTTTGGGGTTATGCATTAGAAACTGCTGCATTCATTCTTAATAGGGCGCCATCCAAGTCCATGGAGACAACACCATACGAGTTATGGCATGGCAAGAAGCCTAAGTTGCCGTTTCTTAGGATTTGGGGTTGTGAGGCATATGTGAAGAAGTTACGGCCTGACACACTCGAATCTAAAGCGTAAAAATGCATCTTTGTAGGATACCCAATGGAAACCGTTGGGTATACCTTCTACCATCCAACCGAAGGCAAAACTTTTGTTGCTAAGACTGGAGTGTTTCTAGAGAAAGAGTTTCTCAATAAAAACGTAAGTGGAAGGAAGATCGAGCTTGACAAGATTGATGACCCCTCACTTGAAGTACCGAGTAGCGCAACAGAAGCAGTTCTTGATGTGCCCTCTATCGAAGAGGAAGTAGGGGCGCCTGATATGAATCAGGGTGCTATCATTGAGCTGACTGAATGCAGGTCTACACAAGTCCGTAAAACCCCTAAGTGGTTTGGGAATCCTGTACTCTCGGTCGTGTTGACTGACCTAGATGAGCCTGCGACCTACAAGGAAGCGATGGAAGGACCCAAGTCCGAGAAATGGCTCAAAGCCATGAAATCCGAAATAAATTCCATGTATGACAACCAAGTATGGACCTTGGTAGATATTCCCAGCGACCGCAAGGCTGTTGAGAATAAATGGATTTTCAACAAAAAGACTTACGTGGATGGTAATGTAACCGTCTACAAAGCTCGGCTTGTCGCGAAAGGTTTCCAACAAATTCAAGGAGTTGACTACGATGAGACATTCTCTCTCGTGGTGATGCTAAAGTCTATTCGGATTTTGTTAGCTATTGTTGCTTATTTCGATTATAAAATATGGCAGATGGATGTCAAAACCACTTTTCTCAATGGCAACATTGAAGAAGAATTGTAAATGGTACAACCAGAGGGTTTTGTTGATCCTAAGAATGCTAACAAGGTATACAAGCTTCAGAGGTCCATCTATGGACTAAAGCAAGCATCTCAGAGTTGGAATCTTCGTTTTGATGAGGTCATCAAAGGTTTTGGATTTGTCCAGAACACCGAAGAGTCCTGCATTTAGAAGAAGATGAGTGGGAGCTCAGTATCATTCATGGTATTATATGTGGATGACATACTACTGATAGGGAATGGTGTGAAAATGCTTAACAGTGTGAAGGAATATTTGAACATCAACTTTTTAATGAAAGATATTGGTGAAGCTGCATATGTATTAGGCATTAAGATCTATAGAGATAGATCAAGGCGCCTATTAGCATTGAGTCAAAGTACTTATCTTGACAAGGTATTGAAGAGGTTCAATATGGAAAATTCCAAGAAGGGAGATTTACCTGTGGTCAAGGGAACATCGTTGAGTGTGACTCAAAGCCCGACAACACGAATGGAGAAGAGTGTGATGTCAAGCATCCCCTATGCCTCTGCCATAGGCTCCATCTTGTATGCTATGCTAAGTACTAGACCTAATGTAGCATTGGCTCTTAGCTTGACGAGCCGTTATCAAAGTAACCCAGGTATGAATCATTGGACTGTGGTTAAGAATATCCTGAAGTTCCTCAGAAGAACAAATAATATGGTCTTAGTCTATGGAGGAGGCAATCTATAGCTTGATGTAAAAGGTTATGTCAGCACAAACTAGAAATCTCAGACAGGATATGTATTCATGGTGAATGGAGGTGCAGTGAGTTGGAGAAGCTGCAAGCAGACGGTGAACCTACAATGGAGTCAGAGTACATTGCCACTGCTGATGTGGCAAATGAAGCTGTCTGGTTATAGAAGTTCATCCTTGAGCTTGGAGTACTCCCTGGAATGCGCGATCCTGTTCACATCCATTGTGGTGACAAGGCTTCCATTACAGAAGATAGGGAGTTAGAGACTCACTCTATAGACAAACCCGTACTACGACGATACCATGTCATAAGAGATTATGTGAAGGATGGTAGGATCAGTATTTCCAAAGTACACATGGATCAGAGTGTTACAGAGCCGTTGGCGAAAGTTCTTCCACTAGCAAAATTTTATCCACACCAGCATGCAATGGGTGTTAGATCATTACCGAATATAAACTAGATTATTTGTACTCTAGTGCAAGTGGGAGACTGAAGGAGATATGCCCTAGAGGCAAATAATAAAAATATATTTTTGTGTCATATCTCATTTGTTCATAATATTATATGTCATGCTATAACTGTATTAAGAAGAAACATTAATACACGTGTGACATATATGAAAAAGGTCTCTGGTTAACTCTAGCTAACCAGCTCATGTGTCATCTGATGATCAAGTTTTCCTGATCATGGGCAATTGCACCAATGAACATTGAGGTCATGTATGACATGCTGGATAGCACCCAAAGTACTGTTAATGCAATTAGATCAGTCACAAAAGTTCAACAATGCATATAACTAAGAAACAAAGTAATCAGTTCCTTAGACCGTGAGGTCACTACGATAATCGCTACATCTGGAGGCTGCTTTGATTATATCAATCGTCTTCACGTAACAGGTTGACTGAAAAGGTGTATATTGGGTATGCTATAGGTGTAGGTTGAGGAGTGTGAACCAAGAGCGGATTTTTCCATCCACGTGATCGATAGATACTCTGGGCCCACTCATTGACAGTTGCATATATGAGCTTGCAAGCATGTCACTAGGTCACGGAGTATGCAATGTCACGAAACAAGTTGAAAGACTTGTCAGACGAGGGTGAAGAACAATATGGAGATATTGGTGATCTAACCTCGGACAAGATCTAGTATCGTGAGACAAAGGGAATAGAATACTGAGTTTACGGGATCATCGAAGAGTTTAGTGGAATACACAGGGATCGCATGGTTTTCCAGAATCCCCTGTTGATCATTGATACAGAGAGGAGTCTCGATCATGTCTGGGTATTCCCCGACCCGTAGGGTGTCACACTTAAGGGTATATGACGCTTAGGGGTAGATTTGTAATTACTGGAAAATGATAGGGAGGTTTTCGGAAATGTTCCGGGCAATATCGAAAAGGTTCCAAAGACACCAGAAAGGTTTTGGACTTTATCGAAGTTGTATCGGAGAAGGAATTATGCCAAGTATTAATTAGTTAATGTGTATAGTATTTAATTAAAGTAATTAAATATTAAAAGTGAATTAATTAATTAATTAATTAATTAATAAAAATGGGAAAAGAGAAAATGGGCAAAGCCCATTGACCAGGCTGGCCAGGCCAGCTAAGGCCTAGGCGCTAGGCGCCCTAGGGTTTCCCCTAGGGGCCGGTGGCCATTGGTGGGGGCGATAGCCTAGAGTTTGACCCTAGGGCCGGCCACCAACCCCCCTCTCTCCAACTATATAAACCCCCCCCAAGGGGGTGTTGGCTCATTCCATTCCCTCTCTTCCTCTCTTCCTCCTAACTTGACTCCCACATTTGGTGTTGTGTCAGCGGGTTGAAGGAAAACCTCCTGTTCCGAACGCCGTTGCGCTGCCGGATTTCCAGCCAAATCCACCTTCTTCTGCTGCTCTGCTGGAAAGGAGCCCGGACGACGTCTATACACCGTACGTGTGTAATCCCTCGGAGGCGCTGCACGTGCGGTGCTGTTCTTCTTTGACTGGTACGACTACACGACCTTGAGGTCGGCTTTGGTTGTCTTCATCGACAACGTTCATGCGGGAATGTTCTCGCGCACTCGGTCTTCAAAGGTATGATACCGCCGCTTTTACCGTTACTGTTCAACTACGTAGATAGATCATGGGCTATGGGTTAGAGGAATTTTTTGTTTTCTGCATCGAATCCCAACACCTTTCAAGCATATTCTACCAGCAATTCTCAAATTGCTCCGGTGTGTTGGTTCCATATATGCAAGAGTAGAAAGCATCAACAAATGGCTTACCTTCTACCAAGAGAGGCTCTAGGTGTTTCCTGGCAAGTTGAATCACATGGAAGATACAATTTTGATGTATAGATGCAGGGAATATGTCTGATATGGCATTTCCAATTGCTTATTCTTGGTCTGTCATTATGTTGTCAGGGTGCATTTGCTCCATTGCTAGCATCCACTTTTGGAAGACCCAAGCAAATGAACTTCTGTTGTCTCATCTGGCAGCAATGTGCAGCCCAAGACAATTGTGTGTGCATGGTTATTCATCCCAACGATTGGAGAAAATGGGAGGTTGTACCTGTTGGTGCAAAATGTGGTGTCAAAGAACACGCAGTCCTTGTACTTGGGGTACAACACTCTTGTCCTTCCATCAACCCAGAACAAGCCCCTCACAACATTTGTAGCATCTAGTTGCATCGCATAGAAGAAGTGTGAACTTTTTGCTTGTCTCTTTTCAAAGTATTCAACTGTCATGCTCATATCTCGTAGTGACACTTCGTCCCAAAGCATATTCCTGATGTTTGACACATCCTTCTTCACATATCCGAGGCACCTCGGGTCACCCCCATGCACACTCCCTAGGCAACCCATGATCTTCGCAGTGTTGATGTTTTGTTCGTGCAACGTTTGGAGGAACTGGAAGTCCTCCTCAAGCACCTTCCCGTGAGAGCGGTAGTACCTTTTCCTCCCTATTTGCTTCACCAATGCATGGGTGTGTTCTTCAACAAAAATAGTACATGTCCACTACCCTTGGCGCTTTTCGACATGCGTGGGTGTGTTCTTCAAATATAATTCCTATCTTTATAAACCTCACTAGAGGATAAAATTTAGAATAAAAGAGAGGTACAATTTCCTCCCAGTCAATAGGTCGGCCATCCTTCAGTGTTTTATACCATTCCGCAGCTCTGCCCTTCAGTGATAAAGAAAATAGCTTCCTCTTAACTTGGTTCATTGAAATACCTGCACACTTGAACAACTCGCATAATTCATGTCTAAAAAGCAAATGATCACCAGGATGGACAGTTCCATCTCCTAAATAGCAGTTATTCATAGCACGTTCAATAATTTTCATAGGTATTTTAAAAGGATGAGAAGCACAAGCATCATTAGAAACATCACATATAGGAGATAAAATATCATTAGAGCAAACTTTCTCCACTAAAGCTGGGGGACTCAAAATATCATGCTTAACAAAACTAGCTTCCCCAAGCTTAGACTTTTCTATAGCATCAGCAATAACGGTGTTCAAAGCATTCATACTAACAACACTATTAGCATGCAAATTAAGCTCCAAAGGTTTTTCAATTTTCCCTTCAAATCTAAACTCAGGAAAAAGACTAAAGAACTCTTTACTTTCCATTAAGCCTAACTAGTGAAAATAAAAAAAGAAACAAAAAGATATAATTATAGAATCTAAAGGAAATAACTTCGAGCACTCACACAGGAGCATGCGAGTACCTTTTACCTTACCTCCCTGGCAACGGCGCCAGAAAAGAGCTTGATGTCTACGCACGCGTCTGTTCTTGTAGATAGTGTTGGGCCTCCAAGTGCAGAGGTTTGTAGAGCAGCAGCAAGTTTCCCTTAAGTGGATCACCCAAGGTTTATCGAACTCAGGGAGGAAGATGTCAAAGCTATCCCTCTCAAACAACCCTGCAATTACGATACAGAAAGTCTCTTGTGTCCCCAACACACCCAATACACTTGTCAGATGTATAGGTGCACTAGTTCGGCGAAGAGATAGTGAAATACAAGTAGTAGTGATGATTATAAGTAGTAAATGTAATCTGAAATAAATATTGCTGCGAGCAAATATGTAACAAAACTGAAAGGAAACGGTGTGCAAAGCTTGGAAACAAGGCCTAGGGATCATACTTTCACTAGTGGACACACTCTCAACAAATATAACATAATTGAACCAATAGATACTATCATCAATATGCAACTCAAAACAATTCTCCAATGGATAACAAACACTAATCATGCATAGGGCTACGAAGCACTCCTCAAAGTCCGTATTTCCCCAAACTAGATTGTCCCACACTGTCACCGTGAACGCACTAGATGGTTCCAACAAATACCAACAATTCATAGAGACATTAACCAAAAAGACACACATGATGCGCACACTGTCACCATCACATCATGATACAAGGTATCTCCAGAGTTTACAAATAGAAAGCACGGGAGTAGCATAATATCTGAATAATAACATCTACCAATTCAACTAGATACAAAGCTCACGATCACATAAAGATCACATCATGGGAGAGAGAGGTGAACCACATAGCCACCGGTAGAGCCCTCAGCCTCAGGGAGAACTACTCCCTCCTTATCATAGGAGACAGCAAGGTTGATGGAGATGGCGGTGAGGTCGATGGAGACGGCGGAGATGGCGATGGAGACCAATGGAGATGGCTCCGGGGGCACTTCCCCGTCCCGGTAGGGTGCCGGAATAGAGACTTTTGTCCCCCAAAATTTGTCTTCGATGGCGGCGGCGATGCGGAACTGTTCTGGGAAAAACGCCGATTGATTTAGGGTTTTCCGTCGGGAGGCTTCTTTTAGGCGAAGGGGCGTCGTCAGAGGTGGACCAGGGTGGCCTCACAATGGGTGGGCACGGCCAGGGGCTGGGCCGTGCCCCCTGTTGTGTGGCCAGTCTCTGGCCCCTCTTCGGCTCCCGTTTGGTCCTCATCCTTCGTCCAGGTAAAATAGGAGTTTCCGAACTTGTTTCATCCAATTCTGAGAATATTTCCTGTGTAGCTTTTCTGAAACACAAAAATAACAGAAAACAGGGAACTGGCACTATGGCATCTTGTTAGTAGGTTAGTTCCGGAAATCGCATAAAAACGCCACAAAGTGTAACAAAACACAAGGCAAATGGTGTAAAAACAAGCATGGAGCATCAAAAATTATAGATACGTTTGAGACGTATCAAGCATCCCCAAGCTTAACTCCTGCTCGTCCTCGAGTAGGTAAGTGATAACAAAAGAATAATTTTTGAGGTGACATGCACCATCACAATCTTGATCATCAAAGTAAGCATTGAGTGCTGGGATCAAAGAACTTAAAACATGGGCATGCAAGACATAATCTTGATAGAAGAAACTTAGCAACCATGTTATAACATGAAAAAGAACACAAATGAAAGATCATGAAAATGAAACAATGAAAGTCAAATGTGTGTTCAAATCATATGGAAAAACATAGCAAATGGTTTTCAGCTTGTCCTTCATGGAATAGCAAAACATAAATGCATAGGACACCTTCAAGTTTAAGAGGGTGACTAGATACAAATAATTTAAGAACAAGTGAAACCAAAATCATGAGTCAATCAATGATAAACTTTGGGACTATGCACATTAAACTCAGAATGACAACTATGCTCTCCTAGACGGTGCATAAAGGTAGAAGGTGGTGACTCAACATAAAAGTAAAAGAAAGGCCCTTCGCAGAGGGAAGCAGTGATTGCAAGTTTTATAAACCTTCAAAAATTATGGTACTTACTAGCTTTGAGCTCTCATTGCCCCCATCATAGGCATCTTGAATGGTTAAAGTTAATGCAAGTACAATTATGAAGCATATGCTTGACAAATCATAAGTTGAAAACCTCATGTCTCGTGAAGTATGAATACCGAAACCTCATGCTACTCGACTTAGAGTCCCAAGCAAGCTCTTGTCATTGTAAGTATACACGTATCATCGAGAACCGCCAATGGGGTACCTCCGTGCCCGATGACATGGAACAAGCCCACATCAAAATGACAGGACAAACAGACAATGAACACCTCGACATCTCTTTTATTTACCATTGGTATAGCTTTTTATTTTGAGATGCGTCGTCGAATGTTCAGTATGGGCATGCTATAAATTTCCACCATGAATTATGCATGGCTTAGATTAGTGGCCCAGGCATTTCTCTAACACGTATACAAACTCCATGATCCGGCAAGATTCCCAACTTATTTCACATCGCGAGTATCCATAAACAAAAGATCATGATATCAACTCAAATAAGAAGTGCAATGTTGAAAGCTTTCCCCATGACGGCATGGTTTGGCTAATTTTGAACTTACAACTTGCAAGCATAACAACTCAACATAAGAGAGCCACAATGTCAAATTTTTAACAACGAGAAAAATAAAGTGTGCCATCACGTTCATGAGAGCTTTACCGACCAATTTTCGCATAACACCAAAAGAGTTTAATTTGAAGGATAGATAAAAGCAAGTCAAATGTACTTTGGAATAGCAAATTTCTAATAGGTATGTATGGTGGACACATTGGAACAACTTGGTTTTTGGGAGTTGGATGCACGAGTAGAGCTCATACTCAGTACAAAATGAGGGCTAGCAAAAGACTGGGAGCGACCAACTAAGAGAGCAATAACGGCCATAATCATGCATAGCGACAAAACATCATTGAAAGAAGCATAAAGTGGTATCACAAGTCAAAAACCAAATGATCATAGAGGCTATAGGCGACTTATTTTGTAGTCAACATGTGTAAGCATGTGCCAAGTCAACCCAAATAAAGCATCAAAGGAGAAAACCAAATAAATGCTTCCATATAATAAAAACAACGCATGATTTTTTCAAAGGCGCATTAAGCAATCTCAGTCATTTGAGACAAGTCATGCTACAGCAAAAACCACTAAGCATACTATCAAAACGACATCAAGCATGGCATGAAAAAATCTAAGCCGCAGTCTAAACAAGCTCCTTTTTGTACCACTTTTTTGCATGAAACTTTTTCTCTTTTCCAACACCATTCAAACCTTTTTGAAACAACCCTTTTGATGAAAACCAACATAGACCAGTGGTCTAAATACACCTTGATGCAAAGATATAACAAAATTTGAACAAAAATCAAGGCGAAAAACAAAAGCTAAATGCAGTAGCAGAAAAAGAGAACACTCGTTGAACAATAAGAGTGAAAACTAGAGTGTTCTTGGCAATGAAAAATGAGGTATGTCTCCCTCCAAACCAACATGATGTGATCCAACCATTTATTACAGCAAGCAAAGCAAAAAGAAAAACTGAAAGCAAAACAACTGACGCTCCAAGAAAAATGCATAATGCATGAAGCAATAAAAATATAGTGTCTTGAAAGGTGACCTGATTTTTGCCGATGAAGAAGGGGTGCCTCGGGGGCATCCCCAAGCTTTGACGCTTGTAATTCTTGGATATTTCTTGGGGTTGCGTGGGCATCCCCAAGCTTGAGCTTTTTTCCATTCTTCACCTCATCTCATCATTTTTCGATCCCTACACTTGAAAACTTCCTTCATACAAAACTTCACACAATTCTATTAGCAACGTTAGCATAAACATAATAATGAATCAACCCTTTTTGGTTCAGATTTCAACTCAAAACCACCACATATAAAGCATATCCTACTGTAGCAACTTCCCCAAAAGTTCCGTGATAAAAAAGAACTCAAAAAGAAAGCGATCGAGAGGTAAACACAAATAGTGGCCGAAATCTGTCAAAACAGAATAGCTGGCAAAGGTCGATTTTTTTGAGGGTTTTCTGTTGCTCAAATTAAAAAGTGTAAAACTAATGAAAGTTTGGATATAACCTGGGGCATATGCACAAGAAATCGCAGGTCAAAAAGATATTCTGAGAATTTTTACGGTGCAGCACCGAAATCTGTTTCAGGATAGCAACATCCCCAAATCTTACCTCACTCAAATTAGAGGTTTCTCTTGGCACAACAACGAAATAAAAAGGATAAGGAGCGGTTATTACAGTAGTAATAACTTCCAAGACTCAAATAATAGAAAAAAGTACTGAAAAGAAAACATTGGGTTATCTCCCAAGAGTGCTTTTCTTTAACGCCTTTGAGCTAGGCGCAGTAATTTCAGAAAATGCTCACATAGGCTCCCGAAAAGAACTTAAGGCAAAGGTGCCATAAAGGAACTTGAAGCAAAAAAGAGCATTAAAAAGAAAATATGAAACACATTTAAATCTAAACCACTTCCTATGCATAAGAATCTTGTAAGAAAATAAATCAACGAGGCACATAGTAGCAAACATGGATAGATAAAACAAGTGCCACTTCAAGATTTGCAACATAAAGAGGGGAAACTTAATATTGTTGAGATCCATCAAACCATGTTTCCCTCTCTCATAGTAACTTTTAGTAGCATCATGAATAGAACTAACATAACTATCACATAAAACATCCCTTTCATGAGCCACATGCATAAAAGAATTAATACTCCCCACATGAACAATCGTAGTAGGAGCAGATTCAACAGAATAATTATTCTCATCACCATAATCATCAAAAATAGGAGGCATATTGTAATCATAACTAATTTTCTTCTCAAAAGTAGGTGAACTGAAAATATTATACTCATCATCATAGCCATCATAAACTAAAGGTTTAGTATCATCATAAGCGAGAGAACAGCTATTTTGCAAAGCATATTCATCAAACATATCATCGTAAGAAGGAACATGGATAGTACTAATGGTACAATAATTATTAACCTTAGAATTGGTACCAAAAAGATTTTCAATATCAAAAGTAGAGTGCTTTTCCCAATCATGATCACTAACATAGGTAACAGGCATAGGAACATCATCAAGATCAGAATTATCATAATCTATAATAGGAGCAACATGCTTAGGGGAAGATACCATTTCCTCTCTCCTTTTACTCCTCCTCTTCTTCTTCTTCTTCTTCTTCTTCTTACTCTTCTTACTCTCTCCTTCAGGAGGGAGAGACTTGAAAGGTATTTTCTCCACAAAATCTGGTTTGCTGACAGGAACAACAGAAGAAACTTTGGAGGATTCCTCCTCTCTATTAATAAGATGAAAACATCTATCAGTCCTGTCATAGCTTGGCAAAACATCATGTTTTATAAGATTTTGTATGTAAGTATTTGCGAGGCAATCTTTAACATAATAGAGACGACAACCATGAAGGGTGCTATTAATATCAAAAACACTCATATCTACCAAAGTAGTCTTTCTAGATATCTCTTCACACCCCAAAAACAAAGTAAGCTCATCATGCTGATTGAGAGTAATCTTGTCATCACAATACAAACTTGCGGTACTCATTCGATTAGAAAGGTGACTATTAGGGCCTGAGCATTGAAAATTAAAAGGACCCGTGTCATCGCAAAGTTCACAAACAAAAGGATAAAGCTCACAAACCTTTTCCCCAACCTCATCTAGAGCCTTGTGCCACATTCGGGTTTCTTCATTCCCGTGGTGGATACAATAATCTTCCTTGTTGTGACTCTGTTCACAAGGTCTATGTACTCCACAAAAATTAACATGCTTATAAGAAAGGGATTTCTATTTTCGTGCCCCTGGGTCGTTAGTTGTACTCAGTTTTCCCTAGCCGCTTAACTTTTCCTCAGTTTTCCCCTCGCTCTAGTTTGAAACCCCTCGCAGACGGTCGGACGGGAGGGTTGCCGTTTAGTTGACCGTTCCGTGCTGACGTGTGGGGCCGCGTCATGTGGGGCCGCGTCGCGTGGGGCTGGTAGAACGGGACCGCGTGGGACAGGACGAGACCGCGTTTGGTTGTACGTGAGAGCTCGGTTTTGTCTCTCTCGGCCCAAATTGGCATTTTTCAGAGCGCCTTTTTCCCCTCTCTCTCTCTGTAACGGTTCTCTCTCTTTTCACCAAATTAGTATCAAATCTAGAGAAGCTTCTATTTCTGTCTTTCTTTAATGATTGTTGCCTTTTGGCCCTCGTTTTTTGCCCAATATGTTAACAAATCTAGTAGCAAATCTAGAAGCTAGTAGAGGATAAATTCACAGCAGCATAATAAATCAAGAAAATATAGGATAAGCTGCATACAGCAGCCAACATAGCATATATATATATATATATATATATATATATTCAGGACAGATCCAACAGTACTACCGATCCCTAGATCCAACATAAGCTACATTTTACATGGGATTAAGCTTGGAGGCTGCGCAGGTGAATCCCAAGTGCTTTGTGTTTGGCCATGAACGCATGCACGTTCACGGTCGTTCCAACTCTAGCGCCGCCAGGGGCACTGCCAAGGGATTCGGCATGGTTCACCAGGCAGTTGAAGTTGGTGGAGCGGAGCCTCCTGTTGCAGAAGGGGCACCTGTAAACGCCTCGAGCAAAGTGGCGATCGTAATGGCCGGACTGCAGCCTCGTGAGGACGTGACGAGTCTTGGTGTGGAAGGACTCGTCGTCGCTGTCGACGTCGCTGCTCTGCACCTGTCACGTAGCACCAAAGATCGAAAAACATGGAGTCAATTGCAGCGATGATGGAACAGAGAGTGAACAAAAGATCATACATGATAATATGGGCACGAAAAAAAGAAGCCTCAGTTACATTGGACACACTTATATCCAGGATTTGGGTCAGTGAACCAAAGATCATGCACAACAAATTTGTACACACCAATTGTTCACAGACCAAACCCTGAATCAATTTGTGCCCAAATATTCATCATCATCGGCACAAATTAACGGGATGGGATTGATTACTCACATAAGTTAACCGAATCTTGAACAAAAGCAAATCACAAACACTAATAACGCCAGATCTATCATAATAACGCTAGATCTATCATAAAAAGGATTGAACTAGGAACAGACTAACCCTAATAACGCTAGATCTATCATAAAAGGATTGAACTAGGAACAGACGAACCCTAATAACGCTAGATCTAACACAAAAGGATTGAAATGGCATAAGAACAAGGGAACAAAGGGTTACCTCCGGGTAGTCGTCCACGATGCTGGTGTCATAGGGGTTCGCCGGCGCGACGTACGGCACTGGTTCGTACGGGTCTTCGTACAGGTCCCAATCGACGGGGGCCTGGACGGGTGCCTGGACGGGGGCCTGGACGGGGGCGGCGGCCATTGCGCCGGCGGCTGCTGCTGCGCCGGCGCCTACGTCGGAAGCAGCGACGGGGGCCTGGACGGGGGCGGCGGCCGATGCGCCGGCGGACGATGCGCCGGCGGCCGATGCGCCGGCGGCCGATGCGCCGGCGGCTACGTCGGAAATGGGCATCTCATGCTTCTCCATCGCCGGGGTTTTTTCTTAGGGGGTTTTTCGACGCGAAGTGGAGAAGATGATGGGACAGGAGAGGCGGTTGCAGTGAGAATGAGATAGTGGGCAAGCGTCGAGAGAGAGAGGGGCTCTATAAAGATAAAGGTGGCGTTTGGTGTACCGCAACACGCGTTAGCTATGCACGGCTGCAGCGTGCACCGCGACACGAGGCTAACCCTTCGACGTTTGGTGTACTCAGTTCTACCCTCGGGCCTTATTCAGAAATTTTATATGTACTCAGTTTTCCCCTCGAGTACTTAGACTGGCAAGTGCAATATACTCAGTTCTACCCTTAAGTAGCTGGTCAACAGAGAGTCAACAAATGAGATTAACATAGCTAATTGAGTCATTTCATGCGCAAAAAAATCCAAAAAAATAAAAACATAGTGGCACCTACTCATGGAATCTTCCTACGCAACCTGCCACCTTAACAAACATAGATAAATCATGTTTTACCACAAATTGCCACTTCTCATAATCACTAGTAGCTATGAAGATGCATGGTTTTCCACTCAAACCCCTTTGCAAAACATCTTCCCCAAAACATAGTTTGTCTAAATGAGGCCATAATTGTCACACTCATGTATATTTGAATTGCAAATAATTTGATGTAGCCCAATATGAATTATATTGTACAAAACACGCATTTTTCATTTTGTAATTATTTTGTTTGAATCCCTTAGTCTATTTACTATTTACGTGCCCTTGGTTTCTTAGTACTACTCAGTTTTGCCCTCAAGTACTGTCACAAATGCTCACAGAAACCCAAACTTATCCTGATTGGTTGAGCAGTTGTCACACGGATCGACTCCACCAACCGTTGATCCACTGATCTAACGGGCAGTATACCCCTATCCGTCTCTTCGTGGCCACCCCTCTCTCTCTCTCTCTCTCTTCGTGGCCACCCCTCTCTCTCTCTGTCGGTGGATCAACGGTTGGTGGAGTCGATCCGTGTGCATTTATGGATTATTTTGCTACGTAACTATATTCCCTCTATTTATGCATTATTTTCCATGATTTAAAAATGTTAAACTAAAAAGTGGTAAACAAGAAACATACATATTTATCACCCCTCTAACAATTATCAACTATCTTTAGCATTCCTTTTCTTTTAGGGAATTTAGTTTTGGTAATTTGAAACGGCCCAAAAGTGGTATAATTTTGGTAGAAACATGAGACATACATGTTTGGCATATTTGGGGCATTTCGGTGAATGAATTATTTATCATCCCTCTAACAATTATCAACTATCTTTAGCATTCCTTTTCTTTTAGGGAATATAGTTTTGGCAATTTGAAACGGCCCAAAAATGGTATAATTTTGGTAGAAACATGAGACATACATATTTGGCATATTTGTGGGATTTCGGTGAATGGATTGTTTATCACCCCTCTAACAATTATCAACTTTCTTTAGCATTCCTTTTCTTTTAGGGAATATAGTTTGGGATATAGTTTTGGTTATTTGAAACGTCCCAAAAGTGGTATAATTTTGGTATAAACATGAGACATACATATTTGTGGGATTTCGGTGAATGCATTATTTGTCACCCCTCTAACAATTATCAACTATCTTTAGCATTCCTATATTCCCTAACACTTATTTTTTTTGGTAATTTCGGTGAATGCACACACTAACTTTGAAAACAACTACAAGTACATGTAACTGAATAATGGATTTGTAACAAGGGATCCCTTGTAACAACTTCTAGCGCTTGACGAGCAATGATAAGAATCTGATCGCAATTATACAACAAAAAAAACAACCAGCCATCAGATTAGCTTGCTTCTTCAACTCGATCAGCTGCTTTAACTGCTTGTTCATTTTCTTCAGTTCTCCCTTCACTTCCACCAGTTCTGCATTGGGAGCATTAGGCATAATCGGGACGGCCCCTCTCTCCACCGCATTCTCTACAGCAAGTACCCCCCTCCCAAATTGCGCTCCCCAATACCGCCAATTGATTCCTGCAATTTAAGCCTCTGAACGTACACATCGATCCACTCGAAATACCTGCATTTCTTCAGGATCTGAAAACAACAACGTGAACCCTAAATCCCAAATTCGAGGGAATAACAAGAAAATCGAGAGAAAATAGAGCAATTGGAGCGAGATCTAACCTTATCCCCCTCTCTATATGGCAAGCTCTCGCATGCAAGGAACTCACGTCCACGGTTGCCGTTGTCGTTCGTCTTACAGATCGACCGCTTCAGAGGCTCTTGGCGTGGGCAGTCAGGGCATCTTGTCAAAGGCACAGGTCCATACTGCGGCCATGAAGAACGGGAGGTTGAAGAGAAACTAGACATCACCCGCCTGCCGGGGAAGGGCTACCGCTGCCGGAGAAGAAGAACAATGGGGCGCGGGGAAAGAAGGGGGAAGCAATGGCACGGGCACGGGCACGGGCGCGGGGCTGGCTCGGGCTCCCATTTTGCAACGGGCACCTGGGTAAGCTGTGGGTCCGGTGTGCTAATGTGGACAAGTTGCGGGTTCCACGATGATCTGGATAAGTGGAGGCGTGTCCACTGCGGGGCACAAACAGCGGCCCCACTTGCCAGCACCAACCAACGGTCAACTTAATGGGATTCCTCCCGTCCGAGCTCCTTGTGAGAGTTTCAGACAAGGGCTTGGGTAAAACTGAGGAAAAACTAAGCGGCTGGGGAAAATTGAGCACAACTAAGGACCCGAGGGCACGAAAATAGAAATCCCTATAAGAAATAGGACTTTTAGAAGTTTGAGCATGTTTATTGCAATCATCAACAACAATATCGCTTTCTATGCAAGTGTCTTTAAAAGGTTCATGATACACATCCCCATTTCCCTTAGGAACATTAATATGGGAAGGAAAGGCTCTGAAGCAATTAACCATAATTAGGGGATCAAGACCATATTTAGCACTAAGCTCTTGAAAATCAGCAGTTTCAGCAAAAGACTTAATGCAATCATACTCATAATTTATACCTGATCCTTTACCTTTGTCGCTATCCCAATCTTCAATATTGTTTTGGATTGTTTCAAGCAGATTCCACTTGACGTCAACATCCTTGCTTGTGAAAGACCCATCAAAGCATGCATCTAGATAGTCCTTGTAATATCCTGAAAGCCTTGCATAAAAAATATTAATAACAATATTACGGGGAAGATCATGAATAGGACATTTGAGCATTAGTGACTTCAATCTTCCCCACGCTTGGGCAATGCTTTCTCCCTCATGCGGATGAAAATTATAAATATAATTCCTATCTTTATAAACCTCACTAGAAGGATAGAATTTAGAATAAAAGAGAGGTACAATTTTCTCCCAGTCAACAGGTCGGCCATCCTTCAGTGTTTTATACCATTCCGCAGCTCTGCCCTTCAGTGATAAAGAAAATAGCTTCCTCTTAACTTGGTTCATCGAAATACCTGCACACTTGAACAACTCGCATAATTCATGTATAAAAAGCAAATGATCACCAGGATGGACAGTTCCATCTCCTAAATAGCAGTTATTCATAGCACGTTCAACAATTTTCATAGGTATTTTAAAAGGATGAGAAGCACAAGCATCATTAGAAACATCACATATAGGAGATAAAATATCATCAGAGCAAACTTTCTCCACTAAAGCCGGGGAACTCAAAATATCATGCTTAACAAAACTAGCTTCCCCAAGCTTAGACTTTTCTATAGCATCAGCAATAACGATGTTCAAAGCATTCATACTAACAACACTATTAGCATGCAAATTAAGCTCCAAAGGTTTTTCAATTTTCTCTTCAAATCTAAACTCAGAAAAAAGACTAAAGAACTCTTTACTTTCCATTAAGCCTAACTAGTGAAAATAAAAACAAGAAACAAAAAGATATAATTGCAGAATCTAAAGGAAATAACTTCGAGCACTCACACAGGAGGATGCGAGTACCTTTTACCTTACCTCCCCGGCAACGGTGCCAGAAAAGAGCTTGATGTCTACGCACGCGTTTGTTCTTGTAGACAGTGTTGGGCCTCTAAGTGCAGAGGTTTGTAGAGCAGCAGCAAGTTTCCCTTAAGTGGATCACCCAAAGTTTATCGAACTCAGGGAGGAAGAGGTCAAAGATATCCCTCTCAAACAACCCTGCAATTACGATACAGAAAGTCTCTTGTGTCCCCAACACACCCAATACACTTGTCAGATGTATAGGTGCACTAGTTCGGTGAACAGATAGTGAAATACAAGTAGTAGTGATGATTATAAGTAGTAAATGTAATCTGAAATAAATATCGCTGCGAGCAAATATGTAACAAAACTGAAAGGAAACGGTGTGCAAAGCTTGGAAACAAGGCCTAGGGATCATACTTTCACTAGTGGACACACTCTCAACAAATATAATATAATTGAACCAATAGATACTATCATCAATATGCAACTCAAAACAATTCTCCAATGGATAACAAACACTAATCATGCGTAGGGCTACGAAACACTCCTCAAAGTCCGTATTTCCCCAAACTAGATTGTCCCACACTGTCACCGTGAACGCACTAGATGGTTCCAACAAACACCAACAATTCATAGAGACATTAACCAAAAAGACACACATGATGCGCACACTGTCACCGTCACACCATGATACAAGGTATCTCCGGAGTTTACAAATATAAAGCACGGGAGTAGCATAATATCTGAATAATAACATCTACCAATTCAACTAGATACAAAGCTCACGATCACATAAAGATCACATCATGGGAGAGAGAGGTGAACCACATAGCTACCGATAGAGCCCTCAGCCCCGGGGGAGAACTACTCCCTCCTCATCATAGGAGACATCAAGGTTGATAGAGATGGCAGTGAGGTCGATGGAGACGGCGGAGATGGTGATGGAGACTGATGGAGATGGCTCTGGGGGCACTTCCCCGTCCCGGCAGGGTGCCGGAACAGAGACTTTTGTCCTTCAAGATTTGTCTTCGACGGCGGCGGCGATGCGGAACTGTTCTGGGAAAAACGCCGATTGATTTAGGGTTTTCCGTCGGGAGGCTTCTTATAGGCGAAGGAGCGTTGTCAGAGGTGGACCAGGGTGGCCTCACAATGGGTGGGCATGGCCAGGGGCTGGGCCGTGCCCCCCTGTTGTGTGGCCAGCCTCTGGCCCCTCTCCGGCTCCCGTTTGGTCCTCGTCCTTCGTCCGGGTAAAATCGGGTAAAATCGGAATATTTCCTGTGTAGCTTTTCTGAAACACAAAAACAACAGAAAACAGGGAACTGGCACTGTGGCATCTTGTTAGTAGGTTAGTTCCATAAATCGCATAAAAATGTCACGAAGTGTAACGAAACACAAGGCAAATGGTGTAAAAACAAGCATGAAGCATCAAAAATTATAGATACGTTTGAGACGTATCAATAGCCCATGGCACAAAATAACAACAGTAATGCATCTGCTTTCTTGTAGCAAAAAAAATGCAACAATAACAATCTAGCTGTCATCATAAAATCCTAATGAAACATCATACAAAACAATTGCTGCAAACAATTTCTACTGTCCTGTTCCATAACATCTAGCACTTGTCTAATTTTTTGCAGTTATCACAATAATTAATGTTGCTAGCAATTCTACTTCCCTACAATGATCCAAAATTATTTTATGTTGCTAGCAAGTGCATGACCCAACTAGTATTGCTGCATCGAAGCAAATTCACGAAGCAAAAATCATAGTACCAAGGAGGAAACCCTAGGAGCAAAATTCAAAACTAAATGCTGCGAGATAGAGAAGACAAGGACTGTACCTAAGCAGTTGGATGATCGTCCTCAGGGTTGTGATCGAAGAACACAGCCGGATTCCTCAACATTCCATGGCTGCGGTGCTGCCTTCGGTCGCCATCACCGCCGTTCGCCGGATCTGGATCCCACCGCCACATCGGAGCATGGTTCGAGCTAGAGCTTGCAGCATATCTAGGAGGGGGATTGAGGTGGTGTGGGTGGCCTTCCGGTGGGTATAGTACAGAGCGGAGGATGTGCGCCATGGCCGAGCGGCGGCAGAGGATCCACCAGCGACCACCCGTGTCACGTCGTGTCGCCTTGTTCGTCACCTCGCACCGTGCTCGAGAGAAGATTGCTTTGACCACACCGTTTTACTTCATCTGTAAGCCGTTGCAACAGGTTTTCTCGACTGGTTACGCGCGTTAATCGGACGGCGGCGGGCGCGTCGATCGGACGGCTTTGGACCTGGAGGATCGCGCGCGGGATTCCGACGCTCAGTCGCGTCCATAAAAAAACACCAAAATGAGAGAGAACAACATTTTTTACTTCGCTCAGAACAAACAAGGGCATTTTCGTGCAACACAGTGTTGAGTCTTCCCCGGAAACAGAGCACCAGACGCGTTCTTCCTGTTCTCCCCCTCTTAAACCCGTCTCTCTTCTAGATTTGCGCCCTCCCCTTCCCCCTTCTCCTCCTCCAACCTCCCCAATCCAACCCGCTGCGCAATGCTGGCCATCGCGGCGATGGGGGAGTCTTCGTCATCGCCGCCGCCGCCGTCGGAGGGCGCCGCACTGAAGCATCGGGAGCCCACACCGGATCACCCACCGTATTCATGGGTACTTACTCCTCCTTCCCATGGATTAATCGCCTATTACCACGCTCTTACTTATTCCTCTCAGCTTAACCCGTCAATCCTGTTCATCGGAAGATCTGCTCTGTTAATCTCTGCCCACCCAAACCCAAATTAGAAATCAATTTATACTCAGTACTGCCTCCGATGTGAAGAGGAATCGCTATCCAGATTAGCTCGTCCTTTATTTTGGTAATGGCAATGGGGAATTGGGGATTTGGTCAATGGGAATCGAATGCGCCTTCTCGCTGACATTGCGGCCTCGTTTTGGTCTGCAGATGATCGGCGAGGCGATCGCGGAGCTGGGCGAGGGCGGCGGGTCGGCGGAGGCCGCCATCTCGGACTTCATCCGCGCCAGGCACCCCGGCGTCCCCGCCGCGCACGACAGGTTCCTCCGCCACTACCTCGCCAAGCACGTCGCCGAGGGCCTCTTCGTCTGCACCGCGGCCGGGCGGTACTCACTCCCCCTCGACGACGAGGACGAGCCCGTGCTCGCGCTCGCGGATGCGCCGGCGCCGGCGATAGAGGCCAAGCGCGGCCGCGGCCGGCCGCGGAAGGACGACTCGGCACCGACGCCGAAGCCGGCGGTTGGCAACAAGGGAAGGAGCGAGTCGCCATCCGCGGCGCCCAAGCGCCGGGGCCGGCCTCCGAAGGATCGCTCGGCGGCGGCGGCGCCGGCGACTGCTAGGTCTCCAGCCACAGAGGGCAAGCGCGGGCCTGGTCGACCTCGGAAGGATGGCTCGACGCCGGCTGCTAAGAAGAAGGACAGCAGTGGGTCGCCATCCTCGACGACGCCCAAGCGGGGCCGTGGCCGGCCTCGCTTGGTGCCGCGAGCCCCTGCCGCCACGGACATCGTCTCCGGCGGCGATGCTGCATCCACAACTGACAACAACCATGAGCAACCGCACGATCTGGCACTTGTGGTCGTAACCGACGGCTTGACCACGCTATCCATCACGAAGGAAGATGACGGCGAGGCTCCATCAGCCAAGCTGCCGCTCCTGGCCAAGGAACCTGCTGCATTCACTACTCTTGAGGGCAGCACCCAGCCTTGCGATCTAGCCCTCGTGGCCGCTGATGAAGGCTCTGCTCTGGCGTTAGTCGCGGACAAGCAGGATGGTACCCAAGCTCCATCAGAAGTCTCTGCTCCGGTGTTAGTCGCGGACAAGCAGGATGGTACCCAAGCTCCATCAGAAGGCTCTGCTCCGGCGTTAGTCGCGGACAAGGAGGATGGTACCCAAGCTCCATCAGAAGGCCCTGCTCCAGCGTTAGTCGCTGACAAGGAGGATGGTGCCCAAGCTCCATTAGATTGCTCTGCTCCGCCGCTAGTTGCTGACAAGGAGGATTGTATCCAAGCTCCATCAGAAGCCTCTGCCCCGGCACTAGTTGCGAACAAGGATGATGGTACCCAAGCTTCACGAGAAGGCTCTGCTTTGGTGCTAGTCTCCGACAAGGAGCAAGGTACCCAGGCAACATTAGAAGGCTCACCTCCGCCACTAGTGGCTGACAAGGATGATGGTACCCAAACTCCATTCGAAGGCTCTGCTCCGGCACGGGTCACCGGAAATGATGACTTTACCGAGCCTATGTTCACGAAGCACAAGCGGCGTCCCCGGACTTGCAGGTCAGCACCGGCAAAAACCACCCATGCACCGGCCTGGACATCAATTGTAGAAAACATCACCGGTAGCAAGGCTCTATCTGCTCCGCCCAAGGGCCATGGCCGGCAGTGCAAACCAGCATCCGCGGCAGCCGGTGAGGTTGGAACACGACGACCAGTGGCGATCAAGCCTAGGAAAATGCTTTTGCTGAATGCTGACCGAACAGTGCAGATCAAGCCTCCGAAAATGCTTTTGCTGAATGCTGACAACGTACCAGATCACCCGGGGTTCTGCGTGCTCGCGCTGCCTGCCCCGGTGCCAATGGCAACAACAAAGGCCTAGAAGCTCTTAAATCGGGCATGGCAGCTCATGAAGCCTCACATCGACTCATCATAGTCCGAAGATACCTTTTATGTTTACGAAAGTTTAGGGGCTGTTCGGATGAAGGATACTGTTATTTTGGCAGCTTCAGCTTATTCAGGTTCTGAACTAAATACCACCCTCTATCTGCAAAGGGCAAACTCTGAGACTGAATGTATGTGAATCTCGTCAGATAATGTGAAAAACGTATGCAGTTCTTGCGGATTTTGTCTGTTAAATAACTTGCTGAAACTGTCATTTCGCTGGACTTTTTTTCTTGAAGTGGAACACATTCATTTCAATAAACTTGAACGACAGAGTCACCGTACAAAGCCCTACTTACATTCATTTCAATAAACTTGAACGACAGAGTCACCGTACAAATCCCTACTTACATCAGCAGGGACTTGATCCACCCACACATGGTGGTCATTTGACACCCCCGCCAGACCCAATGCCACTAGCCGCTAGCGCATGAGCTTGTTTATTACAAGTACGTGGAATAAAGGCAACATGATGATCTATAAATTCAGTTCGCAGCAGGAAGTTTGCTTGATGGAAAATTGCGCCAATCTCGTTCATATCATACTCTGACGAAGTGAGGGCCCTTTGTAGCGTTTGGCAGTCCGCACTCCGCAACAATGATTCGGCCAAATCCTAGACGCTCAGCCATCCTGATTGCCTTCAGGGCTGCAAAAGTTTCTGTGTGAAGCGCATCATTAGCAGCATGAACTGATCCGGCTTCCCTGAACTTTTGGAAGTGTACAATTGCAGTCCCTTTCAATTTGGGCCCATCAAATTCAGACCCAAGATACTGAAACAATTGAGAATTGGCCAAAATAATTTTTTTTATTGAAACGCAGAAGCTTATATGACACATTCAGTAACTCTTAAGGCTTACAATCATCCAGAACTGGATCACCACAGTTACCAACCCAAGGCAGAGAATTAGCTAAATGAAAGAACAACAAACCCATCATCTCTGTCATGTACCCCGAAAATTATTTTGGACTCCCATACCATCAACATGTGATGAATTTATCAGATCAATAATGGTGGATATAAGAACTATGATCCACCATGGTGTCGGACATGAATTATTCGACAAGGAATCTGGAATTCCTCATGCCTCCCAGCCTCTCAATAGAGTGGCACGCGCAACCCGGTTGACTCCCAAGGTGAATGCTCCCATCCTAAGGTTGCAATCGTGTGTCTTGCACATGGCCTTGAGATGCTGGAAAGCGCTGTTCATGTACTTGTGGAGCTCCATGTTCACCTTCTCTTCATCCCACATGAACCCTTGAATGTTCTGCAGCATCAAAACAACATAAGGAAGCTGCTGGCTCAAGCAAAGGAATAATGTGGAGTGCAGAATGAGGTGGCAAAACCCATCATCGCATAGTCAATTACCTGAACCCACTCAAAGTAGCTAACGATCACACCACCAGAATTAGCATAGATATCTGGTAAGACGACCACTCCCTTTTTGGTAAGAATCTGCAATACAAACAACAAGAGTGAGACATTCAGGAAGTAGAATTGCAAATTGACCATACTTTAATATTTTTCAAGGATGACAACATTCATGTAGATTGTTATAAGTTGTGCATACTCTTACCTCATCTGCTTCTGGATCAGTCGGATGATTAGCAGCTTCGATTATAAATTTGGCCTTTACATCAGGTGCATTTTCCCTTCAGATAATTAATTATAGCAAATCATCAGTTACCTATGGAATAATCTACACTATACATCTAGAAAGCAATCAAAAATTAGGTTGCCCAAGAGCTACAAATACTGAAATAAAATTAGATTATATGCACATCAAATATGTTTGTCGTTCACATTAAACCAGCAGAAAACACTTACAAGTACATAGTAAAAATTTGGAAACCATGACATATGGCACACCTAAACCGCACAAGGACAATAGTCGTTACCTGTTAAGGACTCCACCTAAGGCGCATGGGATGAGAACATCGCATTCATGCACTAGCAACTCTGCAGAATCTATGACTTCAGCACCATGAAAGTCTTTCATGTGACCACCCTCATTTCTGTGCTTCATCAGAGCAGGTATGTCTACCCCTGCCTTGTTTCTGATTGAGCCTGTCACATCTCCAAGTGCAATTACCTTACCACCCTTCTCATGGATGAGTTGCGCGGCCCATGAACCAACGTTACCGAATCCCTGCAAGGTTTCACAGATTAAAGACACTGCAACATAGTGATGGTGGGTACAGACCGTAGCACTAGTTTAAACAAAAATACTTTGGTTTTTGAACTGATGAATTATAGCATGGCACATGGTACTGAACTTTTTACAGTTCACTAGATACATAGAGGTCAATGATTTATTACAACTCACCTGAATAACAAAGGTTGATCCCGAAATGGACTTCCCGTATTCAGCCAGGAGAGCCTCAGTAGCATACATTACACCTCGTCCAGTAGCAGCATCCCTACCTAATGATCCACCAAGATCCTAACAATAGAAACCAACTATAGTCACAACCATGTGCAAAGAGCTTATTTACAACAAGAGGGTTGCTCTCATATTAGTATACTTACTATGGGCTTTCCAGTGACAACAGCTGGGGAGTGACCATGGAATTTCGAGTACTCATCAAAGATCCATGCCATGGTCTGTATGAGGAAAATGGTTTCATATAGAGGTAAGGAGGAGAACATCACATCAGTGAGCAATAAACAAGGTGCTAAAATTACATAGTAGCATACCTGTGCATTAGTTCCCATGTCTGGAGCCGGAATATCGGTATGAGTTCCGATAAGATCATGAATTTTCTGAGTAAATACACGCGTCAAACGCTCCAACTCGCTCCTACTTAGATCATCAGGAGAGCACCCAATTCCTCCCTTTGCTCCACCATATGGTACCGCCGCAACGGCAGTCTTCCATGTCATCAGTTGAGCAAGCGCATTTACTTCATCGGGATCAACCTGTCAAGCAGATAAAGTAACAAAAGAAAACATGATAACCAGTAAAATGCAGCTGGCTTACTACCTAGGTTTTTTCAGAATCTGCTAATATAAGCAGCAACACCTGGCGAAAACGATTTCTAAGTAAAATAGCCCACACAAGCAATTAAGTCAAACAACCGACTATGCATTAAGCTAAGTTGGTTGTTTTCCATAACAGAATTAGCATTTCAGGATGTAAAATTTTGTCGGTTTCGCAGGATGCGACTACAATATTGGATCTACAAACAACATAAATTACTAACATACCGACAAGATTTGTCGCACGTTCTTTTGTTTTACGCTGTCTTGTCATAATGGATAAAAAGTTTATTTGCTGACAGTTACACAATCAACGACCGAAAGATATGTCTGGCGTTTCGACAGCTTAGCACTGTAAATGAGCTCGCAACTAAAGAAAATGGAGCAACCCGTACTCGATAAAAGAAAAATTCTAGCTTCACATCATGTGCATCATAAACTGACTACCGGCTCAATCTACAGAATTACCTAACCTAACTTACAAACGAAAGTCAAGTACTAAGTAGTAGTAAAACAGAGAGGCATACAAAAATGACAAAAGAATGATAGGTACTGGAGACCCACATCTCTGAAAAGAAACAATGCCATCATTGACCAGAAACAATACTAGGTGTCAAAACAAAACAAAATACTGCATGCCAAGTTTCACTCTAGCTATTTCTGTGCGTGTTATTTTAGTATTTTCGGATCTCAAATCACATGAGCTTTTTTTGTGTGGGTAGCCTCTTTAGGGTCACAATCAGAATCAATCAATTCACGAAATCAGCAACACGATCTTATATGAGAAGAGATGAGCCGATGAGGATCCTCACCTCGGGGTGGTAGCGGATACCACCTTTCATGGGCCCGCGGGCATTGTCATGCTGCACGCGGAACCCCACGAAGGAGGCCAGCGTGCCGTCGTCCTTGGGGATGGTGCATTCCACCTGAAAAAGGATCAAAGAAAAGTCAAGCTCCAGGAGCACGGGGACGGAAGAAGAAAAAGAAGAATATGGCCGACCTTGATCTCGCGGAAGGGGATGAGGAGGCTCTTCTCGAGCTTGGAGTCGAGGCCGAGTAGCCTGGCGGCCTGCCGGAAGTTGCGGCTGGTCGCGGCGAGCGCGTTCATGGCTGCTGCTGCGGCGCCGGCGGCCTGCACCTTCTCTTCCCCCAACAACCGCAACCGAAAAGGGAAGGAAGAAGGAGGGGCGAAAATGACAGGGCCGGAAGAAACGCGCGCACGCGAGGGAGCGAGATCGGGGCCAAAAAGGGCAAGGGCGCGGGCGTGAAAAGGGGGGATTTTTTTTGTCCGGAGATCGAGGGGGGTGGAGTTCCGTCCCTTCCTGGGTTATTATCGGACGCGAGCTGTGCCTGCCTGCCTGCTCTCTGGTTCTTTGGAGCGAAGGAGGAAGAGGGTATTAATAGGGACGCGGCGGAGCAAGACGAAGAAGACAGATAAGATCAAATTCTGGATGGTTTATTAACCATGCGCATGCGGCGTCGTCGTTGATCTGGAGGTGACTCAGACGCGGCGAGGCGATTGGATTTGGATCCGCCAGCACGTCTTCCTTCCTACTCTGGAGCGTAATTAGGGAATTCCCGTAATTAGAGGGGTCGACTAATTGCACATTACTGTACAGCTGGGAAATGCTTGACAGGGAAGGAGGAATTAATGGAGGGCAAGTCAAAGCAGAGGAGGAGGAATTCGCAGGGAGGGCGCGGCGCCGATGCTTCCTTCCTTGTTCGTCCATGGCCAGGCCTGATGTCTCTCCGAAGTCTCCGTTTCTATTCCTTTTTGTTCTGTCTCCTTTCCCTCTCTGTGGGCCACCTGTCTGTCTGTGAGGCCATGTGTTTCCCGTGCGACTTTTTTTTTGTTATTTTCTGTCCCGGACCAGGGGATTGAAAGCATACGTCGATTCACAGAACTGAAACAGAAATTCCTTTGTGTTTTTCATGATGATTTTGGACGCGAGTGGAGGAGCTCCTGAAGCATTTCAGCGAGACGTGCAGAGTTCCTGTGACGTTTGGCATTTGGCGCACTGCCTGTTGGAGCACGCCGATGAAACGAGTGGCGAACTTGGCCTCGTCTCGTCTCGCACGGAAAGCCCGGCGGACGGACGGCGGGAGAGGGCCAGGACCAGGAGGCATCTGAGCCAGGGTGCATCTCCTTCTGTGAAAGCGCCTCCCCCAGGACGTATCTGTCCAGACAGCGCCTGCGCCGTGCTCTAGCTTCAGTTGCTTCTCCTTCGTTGGTGGGGCAAATCACGTGCCGGATCCCCAGCTTCTGCGTGTGGCCGTGTATTCATGGGACCGTGGGACAGAGACCCATGGAGCTGTGAGAAAATGCGGTGGCGCTGCTAGACGTGTGACCCTGTCACGTCAATCCATTCAAACTCTTAGTTGCATGTTTTTTATGAAAAAATTAAGATGGTGTAGACGATTTGCGATGTGAAATGATAGCACAAATCGGCTATAGAGCCTCCACGCAAATGTAGTATCAAAATTTAAGAGGGCTTAGACAGTTTGCGATGTCAAATGACAGCACAAATTGGCCATAGAGCCTAAACGCAAATTTCTTGCGATGATTTACACATGTTTCCTTGTTGGACTCTGTGAGCCGAGGCATAGCCCGGTGGTTAGGATGGGCTGATGCATCCTGGCCCGCTCGCGTTCGAGTCTCCGCACTCGCAGGCGGTGTGGTACACACCTTTCTCCTTAATTAAAATACCGAGGGGCTTCTCCCCCTCTAGTCTCGTTTTTTTCTTGTTGGACTCTACAACGTTTACTACAAACAATGCATTCAAAATATCAAAAATAAATAACCCACCCACATTTCTCCAACAATTCCGGGTTGACCGGGCATTTCTTTGTATACAATTCAGGGATCCATGACCAGGCCCAACCCATGAAGTGACGCTGGGTGAGAACATCGTGTGAGACAATGGTATATCGGAAATGCCACAGCGATGCTGTCACCCGCCAAACATTGAGTTGGCATGGCGCGCCTCTGAAAGGACACAGATGTCGCCTAGAGGGGGGGGGGGGGTGAATAGGCGATATCAAATTTTACGAATGGCTTGAACAAAAGCGGAATTAAACTAGCGTTTATTTTGTCAAGCACACAAAACCTAAATAAACTAGGCTCACCTATGTGCACCAACAACTTATGCTAAGCAATACAAGTAACAAGGTGATAGCAAGATATATGACTTCAAGCACGAAGGCTATCACAATGTAAAGTGCATAAGTAAAGAGCTCGGGTATAGGAATAACCGAGGCACGCGGAGACGATGATGTATTCCCGAGTTCCTCCCTTGAAAGGGAGTACGTCTCGTTGGAGGGGTGTGGTATCGCCACAAAGGCCTAACCAACGCCACAAAGGCCTCACCCTATTCTCCGGTGTGAGCTTGCGCCACAAAGGCCTAGCTCACTCTTCCACTAAGGGGTTCCTCAAGGAGGAACCGGGCCTTTACACAAATCTTGGGGCACACATCCACAACTTAATTGGAGGCTCCCAAGGATAGCCACCAAGGCACCACAAAGCCACAAAGTTGTCTAGGGTTCCAAGAACCCAAGAGTAATAAGCTCACAAACTTTCACTTACTCGAATCTCCGGGGAGAACTCAAACCGATGCAACCTATGCAATGGCAAGTGCACACAAAGTGCTCAAATCCTTCTCACCCAAATCTCACCAAAGCAACTAATGCTATGGAGAGATATGAGAAGAAGAACAAAGGAAATCCACAAAGAACTTCAAGATCTAGATCCTCTAGGTTCCCCTCACTTAGAGGAGAAATGGATTGGTGGAAATATAGATCTAGATCTCCTCTCTCTTTTCCCTCAAAAATATGCAAGAGTCATGGGAGGAATGGAGGAGGGAGGGCAAGCTTGCAAAGTCAACAATGGAGGAGAGAGAAGCCCAATTCGTGGCTGTTCCAAGGAGGAAGAAGGGGTATTTATACCCCCCCCCTCCGAAATCTGACCGTTACAGCCACTTACACCGGCTAAAGCCGGACTTAACACCGGCTATAGCCGGCCTGAAAAGTCCGGCCCTGGCTAGAAATAGTGAAAGTACAAGGATGTCGCCTAGAGGGGGGGTGAATAGGCGATTTAAAACTTTTACGAGTGGCTTGACAAATGCGGAATAAAACTAACGTTTAATTTGCCAAGCATACAAAACCTAAACAAACTAGGTTCATCTATGTGCACCAACAACTTATGCTAGACAAGATAAGCAACTATGAGATAGCAAGATATATATAACTTCAAGCACGAAGGCTATCACAAAGTAAATTGCATAAGTAAAGGAGCTCGGGTATAGAAATAACCGAGGGACGCGGAGACAATGATGTATCCCGAAGTTCACACCCTTGCGAGTGCTAATCTCCGTTGGAGCGGTGTGGAGGCACAAGGCTCCCCAAACGCCACGGAGGCTCACCGTAATCTCCTCGAGCCCTCCCACCAAGATGGAAGACCCGACCACTATGGGACACTTGAGGGCGGTCACCGAGCCCGTACAAGCTTGGGGCAATCTCCACAACTCAATTGAAGGCTCCCAAGAATCGCCACTGAGGCACCACAAAGCTTGGGAAGATCTCCACAACTTAATTGGAGGTCCCCAAGTAATTGCCACGGAGGCACCACAAAGCTTGGGAAGATCTCCACAACTTAATTGGAGGTCCCCAAGTAACCACTAAGCCACTAAGCCGTCTAGGGTTCTAAGAATCCAAGAGTAAAAAGCTCAACGAACTTTCACTACCGAATCTCCGAGGAGAACTCAAACCGATGCACCAAATGCAATGGCAAGGACACACGAAGTGCTCAAATCCTTTTCTCCCAAATCCTACCAAAGCAACAAATGCTATGGAGGGATATGAGAGGAAGAACAAAGGAAGAAATCCACAAAGAACTCCAAGATCTAGATCCAATGGGTTCCCCTCACAAAGAGGAGAAAGTGATTGGTGGAAATGTAGATCTAGATCTCCTCTCTCTTTTCCCTCAAAGATATGCAAGAATCATGGGAGGAATTGAGAGATGGGCAAGCTTTCCAAGGTCAACAATGGAGGGAGAGAGAGGGGAAAACGAGCTAACCCAAGCTTGAAGAAGGGGAGGGGTATTTATACCCCTCCCGGGATTGTAGCCGTTGCAGTACAGCAGGGCCGGATAATCCGGTCCAAGTTTGGACCGGATAATCCGCCCTCCCCCCCAAAACTGCTAAGGACTTCGCGCGCGTCGTCCAGATCCGGGGCCGGATATTTCGGCCGGATATTTCCAAAACTGGGCCGGATAATCCGCCCCCCCCTTGAAAATGGCTAAGGACCAGAAGTTGGCAAAGTGCGCGTCACTCAGATTTAAGGCCGGATTTTTGGGCCGGATTTTTCCAAAACTGGGCCGGATAATCCGCCCAAGAAAAGTGAGCAACACGAAAACAGCGATAACTTTTGCATCCGGACTCCGTTTTCGATGATCTTGGGCTCGTTGGAATCACCACGATGAGCTCTACACCATCATCCATAGAAACATCATAGTACAACAAAGGAGGATAAAACCAAATGATAAAAGGTTTGACTTAGCTATAAAGATGAACCGGTAAAACCTCCAAACACTAAAAATGCAATTAGAGTTCCATACGAAATCCGTTTTTGATGAGCTAGAGCTTGTCATGGAAATAACCACAAGCTCTAGAACCTCACATGGATAAAAGCCAAATAAGAACCAAGAAAGATAATGCCAAGTATGCAAAGGTTTGAGCTCTCTCCGAACAATATGAATAAGTTACTCACTCGAGAGCCCCTCTTGATAGTACGGCTATCGATCCTAAAACCCGGTCTCCCAAACACTATGAGACCGGTAAGAAAGAAACCCTATCAAGATCATACCTTTGCCTTGCGCCTTCCACTTGAGCTAGATAGTGACGATCTTGATCTTCTCAAGTTGGACTACCTTTCTTGATTGCGCTTGCTCGGTGAAGTCTTGCGGATTGCTCCCCCATACTTCACTATGGGAGAGACACTAGTAGAAATATCTTCACATGTCCATTAACACCAAATGGACACCGAGCTTCAAGCAAATGATATCCTCTATATGCCTATCTTGAACTTGCGCTTCGACTTGATCAACATTGGACTTCATCTTCTTCCTTCATAATGATGATGTTTTCAATAGGCTCAACTCCCTTGATCATCACATAAACTTCTTTATTTGCATCTTCTTACAACCTTGAAACCAAGATATGGCTCAAGCGTTGTCTACGGACAAGTTCTACAAATATAACTCGATGCAAACATTAGTCCATAGGGATTGTCATTAATTACCAAAACCACACATGGGGGCAAATGCTCTTTCAATCTCCCCCATTTTGGTAATTGATGACAATCTCTTTGAGAGGGTGTATATAATGAATTTAAAGGACTAATATGGTTACACTAACATCAAATACTACAAAAGTATGTGATGTTAGTAGAACCATCATATATAGAGCAAACTCCCCCACAATCTATGCACGTGTGAATGAACTTGAATTTCATTGCATATATTGCCAACCAATGTTGTTGGTGGAGTTTCCACTATATATACTCAACCATGCAAAGCATGCAAGGCAAATGCTTAAGAACAAAACAAAAGCGTGAAACCCAATTCCTTTCAAACCCTCGAAACTTCTCTCCCATTGGCATCCATTGCCAAAATGGGTGGAAAGGCTTAGAAGGCCAATATAGTGAGAATTCCTCCTCAAGGTGTGCATGGCAAAAAAAGAGGTGAAAACACATGCACAAATTCAAGGACAAAAATTTGGAGGAAATCAAACTATATTAAGGATCAAAGATTGCAAACAAAAAAGGATGACATGATGGTTAAACTTCCAACAAATGAAGATAGCAATCAAAAGATCCAAATAGTGAATCAAATAAAGATATTATGAGAAGACCAAAACAATGCTCTAAATAATATGAAGAAGCTCCCCAAGGTTTGTGCACAACATATTCCATTTGAATTAAAGTATAAGGTGCACAAACATGGAATCATCACTCCCTCAATATTATTCAAAACATAATGATACCAAGTGACATCAAATACTATGATAACCACAAAATGGTGCTTTAAAATGAAATGAGGAAGCTCCCCAAGGTACATGCACAAGATAGAATGTTTGCATTTGAATACAATTTGCACAACATGGAATCCTCACTCCCTCAATACCATTTAAAAGGAACCATTAGCAAGAGACCATAGAAAAGAAATCAAGCTTAACACTTGCATCAAGGAAATGGTTGAGCAACAAATAAGGAACCAACATATTAAACGGCTCAACCAAAGGAATGTGTGATAGGAATGACAAAGCATATTATAAGACTAGTACAAAGATGTACATAGAGCATCCACATAGTCCTCAATGAATGATATTGCTTAGCATTCCATCCCAACACACAAGGTTTAAAAAGATATCAAATAAGGAGATATCATCTCTCATGTGTATAAGTTTCTAAGTAGACAACATCACAAAGATAATTATCACAAAGAAACATGTACACATAAAATAGATACAAAGAATAGAACATGATATCCAAACAAGTTCATGCAATATAGCAATGAGATTTTTACTTTTAAAGTATGGCCAAAGGCTCAATTTATCTTATTGCATATTGAAGAACTTCAACCACAAACATGTCAAAGACATCACAAATATCAACAAGGGAAAGAAGATAGTTGGGATGTTTTGAGAAAAGCAACAAGTATCACAAATAAGTATACCAAAAGAAAGAACTAAATTTGCACTTTCATCAATATTGCACATGTGAGGAACTTGAGGAATTGATATGCAATAAAATTGCTAGATAGACATATTTGGGAAGGGTGAATCATGAGCATGATTTTATATATTCCCCAAAATATGCACTCATCTCAAATTACTCACATTTTCAATAGAGAGGTTTCATTAAGATCTTTGCAAATAAAGATTTTCATGCCATGAAATGACCCACATAAGGTTAGATGCTAGAAAAGTATGCATTAATAAGATACTTGTTACCGAGATACCATTGGGAGGATGTAGTAGATACGAGTTCTTCAATAATCCTAGCTTGCCCCAAATTATATATCAACTAGTCACCGCTTCATGCTTATTATTGAGACAAGCACCAATATATCTCTCATGTACCTAAAACAAATTCAAGTACAATATGGTCCCCAAACTCATTGGGTCCGAAGTAGCTATAGACACTACAATATATAGGACAAGCTCCACATAAATATGTGCATATAGATGTGAACTTGAATTTCATGCACATCTTAGACGATTTAGGATTTATTGGAGTTTACCCTATATATTGGATCAAAGAAAGCAAAGCATGCCATAGAGTATACATTTATTAAAAAAATGCATGCACAAGACTTTCAAGAGCCAAAAGAGATACACTTTGGACAAAACACCAAGAAGACCAAGAACTCACACAAAGGTGTGAAGAACTAAATATTGTCCAAAATATATCAAAGAATCAACTCAACACAAGATTGACTCCAAAGTCCACCAAGTGAACAAAGCAAACGCCAATGAGCATAAAGGATCACTAAAACACACATGCCCAATGACTTATCTCATTTTAAGAATATAGAGCAAAATCAAGAAAAGAGATAGCCATTCTCCCAAAGAGAGCAAGGTTTCAACAAACAAACCAAACTCTCCACTCTTTTATGATGGCACACAAAGTACCAAAAACAAAAAGATTTGTCTTCCAACAAAAACCAATACCAATTGAAATAAGCCGCAAGAGTATGTTATAGAAAATATAGGAGAGCTCCCCCAAGATTAGTGCATTATTTATGATTTTGCATTTAAATACACAATGCACACAAATGGGATCATCATCTTAACCTACATTAAGAATAACACAAAACAAGTTCAACAAAATCAAATGGAATCACAAGAGTTAAGAAAGACAATGGGAATTTAAAACAAATACATTCCTTGGCAAGAGATAAGGTAATTAAAAGCAATAGCCAATAAAAAGATGATCAATATATATATACCACATGATAGAGTACCAATTGTCCAAGGACAAGAGGTATTTGGAGTTATTAATTTCCCGGTGGTATGTTACACATAAATCCAAGATCATCTTCACAACAAGAAGCATATGAAAAGGATAAGAATTAAACACCATGCTAAAGAAGATATTCTTGATAGACTCAAATAGTTAAACAATCACGCAAAGCAATGATTAGGATAACTTGAAGCAAATGGTTTTCCAACTTTGATATTGAATTCCACATTTTAGGAAAACCCTACCAAGAAAGTATCTCACAAACAAGATCCAAAACAAGAGCAATAAATTTGGCAAATTGAAACTTGTTTGACCAAACATGTCACATAGAAGAAAGATAATTTGCAATATCAACACTATGTGACACAACCTCAAAAATACACATTTTATTGGTTTGTAGTATGCACAAAGCATATTTCTCCCCCATAATGTGATAAAGCATTTATTTTCACAAGAGGCAAATAAAATCCAACATGAGATGATTAATGGACATTATAGAATTTGAATTTCTCATGAGCATGACATACCACATAGAGACTAGATAATTTAAAATATAAACACTAAGTGGTATTCCTCATGTGCACACATATTTAGGATTGTGAAGTGCCAAAGCATATCACTCCCCCAAAATGGATAGTCTATTAGTCTCTCAAAAAAAGCCAAATAATATAAACGAAGATGCAATAAGGCTCAAACACAAACACACATACATGGTATGCAAACCCACAAGTACATACTTGATTAATCAAAATAAAACAAGTAGGTAGCACAACATATACCAACACATGTAATGGAACACAACCAACACATGCAAAAGGGGCGAGTAACTTTCAATGTAGATAAGTTGAGTACATGTTACCGCAAGGAGGAACATTGGATATATGATATAAACAAGATAATCCAATTGACTTGACTTGAGACAATATATTGATGAAGATCCCTTAATTCTTCATGATATAGCCAAGTCTCCAATGCCCTCCAACAAACACCTATTGATCAAGTTTTGGTGTGATGGTCCCCAACTAAGTTGGGTCCTAAGAGGTTAGTCACAATAGGCTTGGCCACCCAAATGGTTATTTTCTTGACACCACATGGAGTACCAACAAATTTGGCAAACACATTGCCAACCTTATCCTTGCAAAGGGAATAAGCATCATCAATTATGATAGGGTTGGATGAGTTACCCATAGTGCATGAAGAAGAAAGGTGACCCTTCTCACGGCATATGTAGCAAGTTCTTTTCTTCACCTTCTTCTCACTTGATTTCTCCGCAATGGGAGCATTAGCTTGATTCTTCTTGGGAAGTGGCATTTCTTCAACTCGAGGTTGAGCGTGCCCTTGAACTTGAGGCCGCTTCCCTTGTTGCTTCTCAACTAAAGCCTTCTTCTTCTTCAAAGGGCAAGATCTAACATGGTGCCCTTCAATTTTGCACTTGAAGCAAACAATCTTGGCCGGATCTTTGACTTGTCCTTGGCCCTTCTTCTTCTTGTTAAACGTGGACTTCTTGTTGTTGTTGGAGATAAACCCAAGTCCACTCTTGTCATTGGGGGATTTTTGCACACTCAACATATTGTCAAGTTTGGATTTCCCTTCATGACTCTTTACCAAGTCTTTCTTCAAAGAAGAGACTTGGGCCTTGAGCTCTTCGATTTCCTCTACATGGTTAGTAACAACACAAGTACTAGAGGAAGTAGAAGCTTCATTGTTAGAGCAACAAGGAAAGGAAAGTAATTCATCACAAGATGTAGCAATGCTATGAGTGGATGAATTACTAGGACTAGCACAAGGCAATATGGCATTTTGAGAAGTAGTGCAAATGTCCACATGAGGCTCACTAGATGTTACCTTTGACATAATAGCCTCATGAGCTAATTTTAGCCTATCATGGGAAGCTAGAAGATCCTCATGGGAGCTAGAGAGCTTTCCATGATTTTCTTCCAATTTCCCATATTTGCTAGTTAGCAAATCAAGTTGAGCCCTTAGCTCAACATTCTCCTTCAAGATGGATGCTTCACAAGAAGTAGAGTTAGTAGCACAAGCATCATCACTAATGGAAAGCGGAGAAGACAATTTAGTAAGCTCATTTGAATTTGAAGCTTTAAGTTGCTCATGCGACTCGGTGAGAATGATGGGCTCACACGAAATGACCCTAGAGTCATTTTTAAGAAGCACAACATTCTCAAGGAGTTTAGCATAAGTAACTACAAGCTCTTCATATTTAGTTTCAAAATCATTTGCCACCACAAGAGTTCTATCATAGGATTTCTTTATTTTAGATAATTCTAAAGTAAAGGTCTCCTCAAGAGATTCCTTGGTGGTTTGTTCTTCTTCTAGAGCTTCTTTTAGATCCGCAATCTCATCCGCGTAATCACGGGCATGACCTTGCATTTTAAAAATGGTATTCTCATGTTCCTCAATAATTTTATTGCTCTCGGTGGCAATAGCCAAAATCTTATAGAAGTAAGAGCAAGCAATTTTATTCTTACGAATAGCATGAAAAAACATTTCACTCTTCTCAAATAAAGAAGCAAGATCATCATATTCTTCTTCATTATCCTCATTCTCATCATCACTAGATATATTGGGTTCCAAAGAAGGAGATACCTTTGAAGCCCTAGCCATAAGGCAAATGTGGGAAGCAATTGATGATGATGAATAAATACTTGAAGCACCAAGCGAGATCATGTCTTGGCCAATAGAATTTCCGGTTTCCTCTACATTGTTAGACACACAACAACTAGAGGAACTAGAGGCATTTATATCATGGCAACAAGACGAAGTAAGCATATCATTATGAGATGTGTTCAAGGAGCATACACATGATATGCAAGGACTATCAACACAAGCATGTAAAGCATTTATGGTGCTAGAAGTGTTTAAGTCCAAAGATGAAGCATGACAATGAGATAGAGATGAATGATCATCACAAGTAAGCTTACTATCAACATTGCAATTTCCATCACCATTCACCATAGAGTTACCTTGTGTCTTGCTACACTTTGGTGAAGTGGAAGAGAGTTCATCACGATCGGAAGTGGAGGGAATACAATCATCCTCAATCTTGTTGGACATGTCATATTTGTCTTGAATCTTTGTCCAAAACTCATGAGCGCTACAGAAAGGCATGATTGCAAGAATAACTGCATTGCTCACAAAATCAACAAGCACATTAGTAGCTCGAGAATTAAGATAAGAGTTTCTCTTCTCCTCTAAAGATAGACTTTGGGAATCCTTAGGAGGAGAGAAACCCATATCTAGAATTCTCTCTATATTTGGGTCCATATCATGAAAATGATTAAGCATGCAAATTTTCCATATATCATAATTAGTGCCATCAAATATAAAGGTGTCATTGTGCACTAATCCCCTAGCCGACATCTTTGCTCTCAAGGCGGTGAAGCCCTAAAATGAGAGACCTTGCTCTGATACCAAATGAAAGTACAAGGATGTCGCCTAGAGGGGGGGGTGAATAGGCGATTTAAAACTTTTACGAGTGGCTTGACAAATGCGGAATAAAACTAACGTTTAATTTGCCAAGCATACAAAACCTAAACAAACTAGGTTCATCTATGTGCACCAACAACTTATGCTAGACAAGATAAGCAACTACGAGATAGCAAGATATATATAACTTCAAGCACGAAGGCTATCACAAAGTAAATTGCATAAGTAAAGGAGCTCGGGTATAGAAATAACCGAGGGACGCGGAGACAATGATGTATCCCGAAGTTCACACCCTTGCGAGTGCTAATCTCCGTTGGAGCGGTGTGGAGGCACAAGGCTCCCCAAACGCCACGGAGGCTCACCGTAATCTCCTCGAGCCCTCCCACCAAGATGGAAGACCTGACCACTATGGGACACTTGAGGGCGGTGACCGAGCCCGTACAAGCTTGGGGCAATCTCCACAACTCAATTGGAGGCTCCCAAGAATCGCCACTGAGGCACCACAAAGCTTGGGAAGATCTCCATAACTTAATTGGAGGTCCCCAAGTAATTGCCACGGAGGCACCACAAAGCTTGGGAAGATCTCCACAACTTAATTGGAGGTCCCCAAGTAACCACTAAGCCACTAAGCCGTCTAGGGTTCTAAGAACCCAAGAGTAAAAAGCTCAACGAACTTTCACTACCGAATCTCCGAGGAGAACTCAAACCGATGCACCAAATGCAATGGCAAGGACACACGAAGTGCTCAAATCCTACCAAAGCAACAAATGCTATGGAGGGATATGAGAGGAAGAACAAAGGAAGAAATCCACAAAGAACTCCAAGATCTAGATCCAATGGGTTCCCCTCACAAAGAGGAGAAAGTGATTGGTGGAAATGTAGATCTAGATCTCCTCTCTCTTTTCCCTCAAAGATATGCAAGAATCATGGGAGGAATTGAGAGATGGGCAAGCTTTCCAAGGTCAACAATGGAGGGAGAGAGAGGGGAAAACGAGCTAACCCAAGCTTGAAGAAGGGGAGGGGTATTTATACCCCTCCCGGGATTGTAGCCGTTGCAGTACAGCAGGGCCGGATAATCCGGTCCAAGTTTGGACCGGATAATCCGCCCTCCCCCCCCAAAACTGCTAAGGACTTCGCGCGCGTCGTCCAGATCCGGGGCCGGATATTTCGGCCGGATATTTCTAAAACTGGGCCGGATAATCCGCCCCCCCTTGAAAATGGCTAAGGACCAGAAGTTGGCAAAGTGCGCGTCACTCAGATTTAAGGCCGGATTTTTGGGCCGGATTTTTCCAAAACTGGGCCGGATAATCCGTCCAAGAAAAGTGAGCAACACGAAAACAGCGATAACTTTTGCATCCGGACTCCGTTTTCGATGATCTTGGGCTCGTTGGAATCACCACGATGAGCTCTACACCATCATCCATAGAAACATCATAGTCCAACAAAGGAGGATGAAACCAAATGATAAAAGGTTTGACTTAGCTATAAAGATGAACCGGTAAAACCTCCAAACACTAAAAATGCAATTAGAGTTCCATACGAAATCCGTTTTTGATGAGCTAGAGCTTGTCATGGAAATAACCACAAGCTCTAGAACCTCACATGGATAAAAGCCAAATAAGAACCAAGAAAGATAATGCCAAGTATGCAAAGGTTTGAGCTCTCTCCGAACAATACGAATAAGTTACTCACTCGAGAGCCCCTCTTGATAGTACGGCTATCGATCCTAAAACCCGGTCTCCCAAACACTATGAGACCGGTAAGAAAGAAACCCTATCAAGATCATACCTTTGCCTTGCGTCTTCCACTTGAGCTAGATAGTGACGATCTTGATCTTCTCAAGTTGGACTACCTTTCTTGATTGCGCTTGCTCGGTGAAGTCTTGCGGATTGATCCCCCATACTTCACTATGGGAGAGACACTAGTAGAAATATCTTCACATGTCCATTAACACCAAATGGACACCGAGCTTCAAGCAAATGATATCCTCTATATGCCTATCTTGAACTTGCGCTTCGACTTGATCAACATTGGACTTCATCTTCTTCCTTCATAATGATGATGTCTTCAATAGGCTCAACTCCCTTGATCATCACATAAACTTCTTTATTTGCATCTTCTTACAACCTTGAAACCAAGATATGGCTCAAGCGTTGTCTACGGACAAGTCCTACAAATATAACTCGATGCAAACATTAGTCCATAGGAATTGTCATTAATTACCAAAACCACACATGGGGGAAAATGCTCTTTCAAATAGCCGGACAAAAAGCCGGGTTGCAACAGAGACAAAATCTGGGCAGACCGGCTAAAGCCGGCCCTCAGACCGGCTAAAGCCGGTCTGACCGGCTATTTCCGGCCCCGGGCCGGCTATTTCCGCCCCCACTGAAACAGCAGAAATACCAAAACGAAAACGGCAATAACGTGAGCATCCGGACTCCGTTTTCGATGATCTTGGGCTCGTTGGAATCACCACAACGAGCTCTACAACTTCATCCATAGAAACATCATAGTCCAACAAGGGAGTATAAAACCAAATGATGAAAGGTTTGACCTCTCTACGAAGACAAACTGGTAAAACCTCCAAACATCAAAAACGCAATAAGAGTTTCATGCGAAATCCATTTTTGTTGAGCTAGAGCTTGTCATGGAAATAACCACAAGCTCTAGAACCTCACATGGATAAAATCCAAATAAGAATCAAGAAAGATGATGCCAAGTATGCAAAGGTTTGAGCTCTCTCTGAATGATACAATTAAGTTACTCACTCGAGAGCCCCTCTTGATAGAACGGCTACCGATCCTATAACCCGGTCTCACAACTAACACCATGAGACCGGTAAGAAAGAAACCCTAACACTATCATACCTTTGCCTTGAGCATTCCACTTGAGGTGGTTAATGACGATCTTGATCTTCTCAAGTTGGACCACCTTTCTTGATTGAGCTTGCTTGGTGAAGTCTTGCGGATTGCTCCCCTATACTCTACTATGGAAGAGACTCTCTTTAAGCATATCTTCACATATCCATGATCACAATATAGATGGCAAGATTCAAGCATATGTTCTCTTCTAGTTGCTCATCTTGAACTTGCGCTTTGACTTGATCAATCCTCGAATCAATTCTTCTTTCTCCATAATGATGGTGTCTTAAGGATACACATGAGAGCTCACTCAATCTTATTCTTCAAGACACACTTCACATAAGCTCAAATCCCTTAAGACCAATCTTTGGATCACTCCTTGAATAACACCTTGGTCAACACATAATCTTCTTCTTACAACCTTGACTCCAACAAATGGTTCTAGCATTGTCTATGGACAAGTCCTACACATATGACTCAATACAACCATTAGTCCATAGGGATTGTCATTAATTACCAAAACCACACATGGGGCTCGATATGATCTTTCAGCCTCCACCCACCTTGGCGATGGAATGTGCAAAGTTGCACCTGTAGGAGTTGATTCGGTTCTTAAAGGAGGAAATGGTGTTACCCCCACCGATAGGGGCGGACGCATCGTGTTAGCTGTGGGGGCAGCTGCCCCCACTCAATTTTTTTTTACTGTCTTTGTATTATCAAGCTTAAACAATGCTTTGCTTCCCTCTATTTAGCATGTTTTGCCCCCTCTCAAATTTGACCCTAGATCCGCCTATGCCCACCGATGTCTTATCTTGTCACCATGGAGGAAGCATCCTTAATCGCCATGACATATGCAAGTTAGGATTGTCATTGTGAGATCTAGTGAGGTTTTATTGTCGCATCTGATACTTTCTTCATGGGGAAAGCGATCATAATCACGGCTAGATATGGCGGCGTAAGAAAGTTGTCGTGAGATCTACTAAGGTTTGGTTGTCGCATTTGATATTTTGGTCGTAGAAGAAACTACCTTAGTCACAAACAGATATGTCAACCCAAGAAATTTTTCGCGAGATCATGTGAGGTTTTCTTATCTCAGTTGTTGTTTTTTGTCATTTTTGTAATCTTGTTATTGTTGCTAAAAAAAGTGACACATATGCTTCTAGTGGGAGAAATAAGATAAGCAAGCATGATAACTTACATGATAAGATTATCTAACGGGTACCCCGTGCCCCTAGTAAGCTTGCGTGATGCCCCACTTATCTCTCTAGTAATTTTTAGTTTGTTACTCGCTCGCTCTCTTGTTTTCTTCATGTATCATGCTTGGAATGTTTTTCTTCAAGTTCCATGAAAGTTCATGTTTGGAATGTTTGCAAGCTCATCTCTATGTAAGTTCTTTTACAAGTTTTACTATATGTTTTTGAATGTTTGGTCCTAGGTTTTTTATGTTCTTCTTCAAAATTTAAGCTTTCATGACTTGCTGAAAATAGGTTAGATTTTTTAAAAGTTGGTTTCAACATTTTATTTTATTTTATTTTTATGTGCACTTCTTCTCAAAGAATGGCAACTTCGAGTGCATTGACAACCATGCTAGTGGTGGGGTGGGGGGGTGGGGGGGGGGGGGGGGGGGGGGGGTGTAACATTTAAATTATGGGTAGCACCTGGATATCCTTTTTGGTGGAAAACGATATTGTTCGCTATACTGATCGAATAGTTCGATCAGCCGAGTACGTCTCACTAGCGAGCCTCACTAGCTTTGTCCTTTTCTTGGCAGCACTGTATATCTGTTACTGCTCCACAATCTTGGCTAGTTTTCATGTCAAAGATGTTCCGTGCTCGCCAACCTAAATATCGCCCATTCTCTTTATGCAGCCCTCTGACCTATCCTAGCTTCTCACTCCTCCGCCCTAAATCAAAGATCACTACTTTTATTCCATGGAAGGCCTCAAGTGGTGAAGCGTTCGAGGGTTTGAGAATTTTGCACCTTCAAGCTCAAGATGGGACACTGACATGAATCGAATTTTTGTTGCCCCATCTCACTCTAATGAGTCTCGCAAGCCGGGGGTGGTGATGGCGATGGTCCAAACCAAGTCTAGTTATTTTTTATTTCGAGTTTGCAAGTGTTATTTGGCACATTGCCACTTCGTGTGTGTTTTGCTGCAAACGTGTTTGTTACATTTCGCGATGACTACGGGTGTGAGCATCAAATGTTGCATTCGTGTTGCAAATGTTTTTGGGCGCCGCCATGAACCTTCTCATGATATGAACACGTCTGAAGATGCGCCGCGACTAATGAAAAATTGTTGCATAGGTATATTTTTTGATGCACGATTGTATTCGAATTTTTGTGATTTCTTCCTCGTTTTCAACACATAGCTAGAGATATACTGCAACCATGTTGCATTTCGTTGTAAAAATATTGGGCGCGAGTTTACAAATGAGAAGGGTCATGATAAGCTGGATGGAATAGATGACCAATCGTAGCTATGTCCAATGTCGACGCGTACCGTTGCCCTTTTTCGGCGCGTCGATCTCATCCGGCCGAGCTAACACCTCGAGGACACTACGTCATGGCCGCGCTCTCGCTCGGTGACGCTGACGCCGGCCGGCGCAATAGGGATCGTACAAGTACAATGTGCACGCGGTGGCGTCAAGTCTCGGTACATCTCAAGTCAATCTCTCCTTATAAAAAGTATCAGTAGATCGCAAGTCAATCTCCTTTAAAAAAAAGTTCTCAAAAGCTCTTCACACGATAAGGAACACCAGCACTGCCAACGTGCAGGAAATCTGCCACCTAGTAGTTTGAAGGTTCAGAACTTCAAATGGATCGGGACAGGCGTTGACCCGGCGCCGCGGATCGCTGAGGTGGATGGGATAAGCGCAGCCGGTTCGCCGCGTCGCGTCGGCGTCATGTTATCGTCTCCGCCCGCCCATCATCTAGATGTGATCAATTTTGTATGTAGGGATATATGTATGGATATTGTACAATACTGCACTTATGCGCACGCTCCCTATACTTTTACCGGGTCTAGCTAATCGTGGCTGCAGGATGAAGATAAGAATTGATCTCATGGAGAGCTGGAGTCAATGGTTTTCAGTTTATAATTAGGGAGGAAAACGAGCGGATTATCTTAGAAAATCATCAGTGGATTGATAAGTACTCCCACCGTTTTATAATTCTTGACATGATCATCATAGTTTAAATTGATTTCTAAACACAATCACGTCAAGAATTATAAAACTGAGGGAGTAATTTCGTCTAATCTGGACTTGAACCGCACTCACTAACTATGAAATGCTTTTCAAATGTTCGATTAAGAAGCATGCACCAAATGGTGCAGTACTGCAGTCCAACATAGAAGAACCAATATAGTGGTGAAATATTTAGGCGGGTTAATTGGATAGGCACCATTGCAATTTCCACGTATATTTGAGAAACGCCACTATAATTTTTAACTTTAGAGAAATACCACTCCAATTATGTATACATTTGATGGATGCGGCGGGTCCCGGCGGTTAACTCGTACTGCAACTGCATGTGCAAACAGCCCGGCTGAGAATCTCATGCATGCAGCCGCACTGTTTGACTCTTCTACCTAGTGTATGCATGCGGATCCGTATAAATCGGGATAGACGGGAGGAGCTACTAATTCCGCCGGACACAAAACGGGATTACCAACATGGGATTAGTTGGTTTTTTTGATGGGACGGGAGGCGGGATTGATGGATTTGCCCATCCCACTTGCATTTTTACCTTAGATCTATTTTCGGTTAGTATTTTGTTTCTTCAGATCTGGACGTGTTCATGAATCTGTTGATTTGTTCAGCAATTTCGGTGCTTTCCTTCTTTTGTTTCGATGCACCGTTAATTTTTCGGATCTGGACGTATATATCCAAAAATGGTGGAACTTTCCCCGGCCAATTCTGTTTGTATATGGAAGCTAATTGCTACATATCCGGATTTGATGTAGCTTTCCATCTTATGGTTGGTTAAGATGTGGAATGATAATGGTACAGATCCAATTAATCACCATAATCTCCGCTAATTTTGACATAAGTAATTGTTTCTACATATAAAATCCAGAAGATTCTTGCTGTTTTGCTTTCGATTCTTTCTGCTATTTTTAGGAACGAGCGTGTGTCTCCCGCTTTAAAATAGCCCCATAATCCCGTTTAGTCCCAGCGGTCAAAAGTCTGCGGGAGGCAGTCATCCCATGCCCATCCCCCTTGCATCGTTAATCTAAGGACTTGGGGGAAAAGAAAGTCAATCAATATTTCTGGAGGAAGGGAATGGAGGATGCATTGGCATCCATCGCCACCCACGTTCACGAGGCTCCGGGAGGCTGACGACGAGCGCGACGGCTAGGTCCGGGATCGCGTCGCCGCCACACGACGGTGCCACCGAGTTGCGGTCCGCCCCGCGTGGAGGCCTGGAGGGCGAGCGCGCCGCCCCCGTGCGGGATGAGCGCGGGGCAGGGGCCGAGACCTCGCCCGAGCGTGGTTGCGAGGAGGCCGGCCAGGCGCCGCGCTAGCCTCCCTGCATAGAGCGGATCCCGGCGCCCCCTGCATCGAGCGGATCCCGGCGGCCCATGAACAACCAACATCAGGGCCCTTACTTCCCAGACGGGGACGACGACGAGGAGATCTTTGACCTGGCCGGATCCTGCGCCGAGCTCTCCGGCCACGTGCTCACGTGAGATGACCCCGACGGGGAGGGCCAGTTGACAGACGACGCGCGGTTGTGGAGAGAGAGGATGTGGCGGCCGACGGGATCGAGAACGATCCATGGACTGGACGAGGGATTTTTTTGCAAGGGGGTGGGCGCTGCCTCGCCATGAGCTCCTATGGGGTGGCCGCCGATGGTCAAGGAGAGGGGATGGGGTTGGGGGAAAAAGAGAAAGAATGGAGAGCGGTTAGAGGGGAGTGACTCCGGCCCGTGGACGCTAGTGTTTAAAAGATTCTATGCAACTAACACTGTTAGACACGTGTTGGCTTTTAGAAGGGTGTGTAGCTATCACGGTGTGTATAATTTTGTTTTTGTGGGAGTTAAATAAAAAAAGCTTACTTGTAGCATGATTTATGTACTAGACTTTAATGAATAAACTGGTTTTTCTTGTTTTAGCTTTGTAAATATGTATTATTTAGCCTTACATGTTTATAATTGTAAGGTCATAAATATATGGCGGTTATCACGACTAGGCCCTATTTCAAGGCGTGACAGAAGTACAATAGAGTGAACTTTGAATTCTTGAGACCCTTGTTAGTTGTTACCCAAACAAAACTTAAAAATCATTCATTGGTTGGATGGTTAGAAGTGTAGTGGTAGTGTACCCATTAGGATCAAACCCTATTTCGACGCTTTGGTGTCTCACTAAGCGGATTAGTGGGAGAGGATATTTGTGTCGCTAGTAAGGCGTCTATTTTAAGGCTTTGATGACTTCATTAATATTTGAGCTCCACCACTCCTAATCTCTGTCGTCGTGGTGAAACAACATATGCCATAGGATGGCTTAAATGGGGGCCGACTAGATGCTGGAGGATTCGGGAGAGGGGAACGAGCTAAAGAGCCCGACAAGAAGGAACACAGATCTACCCAGGTTCGGGGCTCTCGTAAGGAGATAACACCCCTACTCCTGCTCTACTTGCTTTATATTTGGATCGATGGAGTATACAACACTGGTGCTTCCGAGCTCTCTGCTAGAGGAGGAAGATGAACTGCTAAGTGTAGGAATACTGAGTGACCAACCAACCTTCAACCCTTTGCTAGGACTCCCTGTGCCACCTTATATAGTGGTGGCCAGGGTTACAACGGTCATATGAGACCAGCAGACACGAGCTACACTCCAAATAGGACTTGCTAACGAAGGCAGCGACCCTTGACTTCCTCCCTGATTGCTCTCGATGGGACTCCCCTTGCTGTACCTTGTACTTCCAGGACTGTGACCTTACCACTCTGAGGTAAGCTTGTACTTGTGCACAGTGAGGGTAGGTAACCTCCACTGTGCACCCTGCCATCACCCTGCTACCATGCTTGGATGTTTTCTTCCTTGATTGTAGCGATGTGACACCTTGGTTGACTTAAGTATCCCGGATATGACCGTTGGCCATATCCTGGACATCTATGCCGGACCTACGACCTATGAAGGTCGGGTAATCCGGCCTCCCCTGCTCCTGCACAACACACAGAATAGATAGGCCGGCATATCTAAGTATATGCCGGCACACCCCAGTTAGCATTCCGGTTAATCCGGCATATCCAGACATCAGCCGGGATATACATATATGCCGGCCTGGCCGATGCTCTTATATTCCGGCCAGGCCCTTCCCTTGGTCAACCGGCATAAAAGTCAACCATGAACCTTGTATCTTTCTAGCCTCTTGACCCTACCGGGGGTCATCCCCCCGACACTAGTCCCCGAAGCTGCCGAGGTTCCCCAGTCATAACTGTGGAGCCTTGACAGGTTCAACATATCTTCTTTTCATTATACTCCGGTCTCCGGTATATCCCGACGATCGGGTTATATGCTGGGTCATCCGCACATATCCCGGCCACTGTTCCCTCTCCAAAATGTTATTCCGGCCGGTCCCAAGGGTATTCCGGACGGAACATATACATCGGGCAGTTATTCCGACATATAGATGAGTCTTCCTCGAGAAGCCACGCCTGACTATTTGCATCGAAACTTGCAACTGCCCTGCCACCTCGAACGGTCACACGACGTGACGGTTCACAGCGCAGTTACTCCTTGCCATCATTGCGTCATGGCACGGTTACAGGAACCGCCGCCCCACTCCGTGCCGCCACGTGGCGGCTCGCCACAGAAACGGTCGGGGGAGTGGAGCACTATCCTCCCCACGACCCTTACCTGGCAGGCATATAAATAGGGCGGCAGGGGTAAACTTCTATTTTTACCCCCCCCCCACCATCGTCTTCCTCCCCTGCTCCTCTGCCTCCTGCGCTCCACCGCCGGAACGAAGAACAGAGGAACAGCATCGCCGTCGCCGTCGACCTGCTCCCCGCCGACGCCGACGCTTCTACGACGCCCGACATCTTTGTCGACGCCGCCGCCGCATCTCTCCTTCGCGACACTGCTGGGAGATTGGACCTCCTCCCGCACGCTCGTTGCCGCCGTTCCGCCGCCATCGACCAAGCTCCGGTGAGTTCCTCTTTCCCTTTGTTCTTCCTCTTTCATGCTTTTTTATAACTTCGCATTGGTAGCCATACTCGCATAGATCTACTGCAGTTCCTCTGCTTGTTATTCTTCGGATTCGACTAGCATTGCTAACATCGTTCTCAGGTGTTCTTCCTTAGAAGTTTCACCCTTATTTGTTTCCTGTTTTAACTGGCCCGGTAGATCTTTTGTTTCTGCTAACATTGGTGAGAGCGGTATGCCGGAGAGACTAACCTCCCTCTTTTCTCCGGCTTTGATAGGAATAACACCACGGGACTCCGGCTATCACGCCTTGTACCGGCCATCCCGATGGCTTCATCGAGCATGACAGGTACCTCGGCCTCCGAGGAAGATAACTCGGCCCGGGCCCAAGGACGCTCCGGCTGGGAGGGGTCGGAGGTCACTCCGGCCGACATATCCTGGGTCACCTCCACCAGGAGAGTCCCGGAGGGCGTCGCGTGCCGGCTCCCGGCAGGAGAAACTGCGCCGGCACCTGAGCCCGGCGAACGAGTCGTCTTCATCGCTCACTTCGAGCGGGGCTTCGGCTTGCCGGCATCGAACTTCTTCCGGGACTTCCTCAACACCTATGATCTACAACCTCATCATATCCCGGCCAATGCCGTGATGATCCTCTCCGCCTTCGCTGCCTTTTGCGAAGGCTATGCCGGCATCGAGCCCCTTACCCAAGGCTAGGCAAAATACTTTCAGCTCCGGAAACAAGTCGTCCAGGAGCCGCCCCGGAGCAAGGATGATCCGCCGGAGATGGCCCAGGAAAAGAAGGACCGCCCCATGACCCTATGCGGCGCGGCGACCATCATGTCCCGGAAGGGCTCGGACTTCCCCAAGGTGGAGCTCCTTGAGTCTTGCAAGAAGTGGCAGAAAAGCTTCTTCTACGTCAAGAACACCACTGACGAGGATCTGCTCAACCTGCCGCCATTTGTGGACGAGCCACCTTTGGCCATGAAGAATTGGACTTACAACCCGAAGAACTCGGTGATGCCGGTGAACGCGCTCCACCGGGTTAAGGGCGAGCTCCGGGATGCCGGTCTTACTCCTCAAGACCTGGTGGCCTGCTATATAAGCCGGCGCGTCTCCCCTCTGCAGCGCCGGTCGCACAAGATCTGCCAGATGAGCGGGCCCATGGACCCCACCCGGCACTCTACGCATGAGCTGACTCCGGCCGACACTTTGCGGCGGATCAAGGACGTCTGCAAGTCCTCTCAGGCCACTTTTGCCTGGGGGCTAGAACCATATAACCGGGATAGGCCCGCCCCAACGGTAAACCCTCTTGTCCGATATATAAACTCTAGGTCCGGCATATAGATACTAAGCCGACACATATCCTGTTTGGCCCGAGATACTGCTACTTGCCGCCATATTCCCTTGTTTGATCATTTGACTTGCTTTTATACAGAAATTCAGCTTCCAAGCCATGGAGAACTCCCGGATCAAGATCGCGGCGGACCGCACTGTTGCGGATGTTGAAGATCCGGATCACTGGGACAAGTTACCCCGGAACACCCGTGCTGCAGCTGCCGCGGGTAAGGCCTCTTCATCCCGGCATTATACTCAAGACCGGAGTGAGATTGATTCTGACGAGGAGATCCTGCTGTACTATGACCCGATGCCACTTGCATATGCCTTTCCAGAAACACCTATTGCTTACGAGTTTCCAATGCCGTCCTCAGCTATCCCGGACGATATTGTTGTCGACGCCGCCCCTCTGAACCAGGGACCTCCTTCCACCGGTGGACGTGCCGGCCGCAAGCGAGGGGTGAAGCCCCAGCCCGACACACCTCAGAAGCCGAAGAGGCAGAAGGTCAGCGTGCCCATACTGAAGAAACCGAGACCTGTCGCCGCGGGGTAAGTTCCTTCTGCTTGTTTCATTTCCGACATATCTCTTGCCCTGATTACTAACTTGGTGTTTTCTCTCTTTCAGGGCTCCTCTTGCGCCGGAACAAGCTTCTGGCTTGAGTGGCGGCCCCAAGATCACTAAGCCGGCAGAAACTGCCACCTCCGACATACCCTCGGCAAGTCACACGACCTCCCCGGCGCCGGCATCTTCGCCTGCGCCTGAGAAGACCACCTCCCCGGTGAAGGACGTTCCTCCGCCGGAACAAGATATCTCTGCCCCCGACGTCCATATGGACTCGGGGGCTCAACAGGATACCTCAGCTCCTGATGTCCACATGGACACAGGAGCCCACCCCGAAGCACCAGACTCCGGCGCGCCCACCAGCGACGCCGGCACAACTGAAGACGCCGGCGCAAGCAACAAGAGCGCCGGCACAGATGACAAAGGGAAAGGCCCGACCGTGCCGGAAGTCCGGACTATTCCGGATCCTGCTCCTGCTGGCCAAGATGCACCGGCCGCGCCGGAACAGCCCGTGCCCAAGACTCCTTCTGTTGAAAAGACTCCTGCACCGGCCAAGACCACGGCGCCGGCCAAGACCTCTGCCCCGGCCAAGCCCGGCACACTGAAGATTCAGCCGACCAAGTCCGGCACTCCATCTGCCGCCACTGCTCCTTCTAAGGCAGCGCCCCGGACCAGCTCTGCTCTGGCCCTGCACCTCGGCAGGGCAGCAACCCGGCCTGGCTACCGGCGCAACTTCTTCGACACGCCGGAACTGGAGGGCCGCGTCCCCCTGGAGACGAAGAGTGACCAAAGCCTCGGGTCTCTCAAGGAGCACTGTGTCAGGTGGAACGATGCTGGTGACATGGACACAGCGGATTCCAGGAGCAAGAAGATGGCCGAGGCCGCGGCTACTGGCAATCCAGCAGATATTCTGGCCGCGAAACCCCTACCGATCGCCTGCGAGCTGCTCAGCCTCCAGCAGAGACTTCACCGATTGGCCGATGCCACCAACGTAAGTCCTTTCAACCTATACACATATCCCCAGTCCCCGAAAATGTCGGCTGTACGGGATACGGACATCCGGGATTTTCCCATAGTCTTTTAGTTAGCTTCTTTTGAATTATCTGCCGACACATGAGCTCAATCCGAGCTTCAAATCCTAGTCACCGAGAGCTGGGATAGGTGAGCACTCACCTGTGCCGGTTCTCTAACAATTTCACATCTCAATTATTTTTCAAATCCTCTTGACCGAGATATAAGCTCGATTCGAGCTTCAAATCCTAGTCACCGAGAGCCGGGATAGGTGCGCAGCACCTGTGCCGGGTTTTCAAAAGAATGATCACTTGATAGAATCTTCAACTTAATTATCATGCCAAATTTCTTTGCTGACATTTTAAATCCCGGCACTTTTGCAGCGCATGAACAACACCCGGGCCGACATATTTCATGACTTGGTATGCGAGCATCGGAAGTTATCCGACGAGCATAGCAAGCTTCAGCTGGAGCTGTCCAAGAAAGGTAATCCTCGCCGATATACCGCTATATGCCGGACACCCTTCCTCCTCTTTGCCGGCACACCTTAATATGCTGACACATAACCTTTTTCCGTCACTCCGCAGCTGGTGCCGAAGCCCAAGTCACCGGGCTTGTCCAGAGAGTGAAGGAGCTGACAGGTATGCCGGATCCTCTTAATCTTCAACATAATCCTTCTGTACTTCAAATCCTTTAATCTTTTCACTGTTTCTTTCTTCAAATCCTTGTTTTGACTTCAAATCTTTTCAGACGAGAAAGCTGCACTGGAGGCACGCCACCAGGACTGTGTGTCCTCAGTGGATGTGGCCAAGCAACTGGACGACCGGGATGCCGGTCACAAGGCCGAGGTTGAGCAGCTGAAGGGCCGGATTGCCGAGCTTCTGGAGGAGAAGGAGCAGAGGGAGGGCCAACTGAAGAAGACCCAGGACTCGCTCGTTGCCTCCGAGACTGATGCCTCCACTGCCCATGCCGAACTGTCCAGCCTGAAGGAGCAGGCGACCAAATGGGAGGTTACAGTCGCCCAGCTTAATGCCGACCTTGCCAGTAAGCTTCAAATCCTCTTTTCCTTATCCTGCCCGACATATCATGTTCTCTTCCGACATACCCTCCATGCCGACATATTCTCCTTTTGCTAACATCATCTATTTTTCTCAGACATGTTCCCCGCTTCCGTCGAAGACGTTGAGAGGGCTCTGCAGTTGGACCGAGAGAACCGGGGTGTTCCGGTTGACTCGGCCAACTGGGACATGTCGGAGCAGCTGCTGGCTCTGCAGTCCCGGAAGAACGCCATGACGCTCTACACCGAAGAACTCTTCTATGGTGCCCAGGAGGCATTCTCTGCCCTCTGGCCGGGACAAAGGACGCCCACTGACCCTGTTGATCTCGGCAATGATCTGCAGCTTGCCAAGGTTCGCCTCCGGGAATGGCGAGATTCCGGCGCGAGGGTAGGAGCTGATGAAGCCCTCAGCTACTTCCTCTCCTGGTATGAGAAAGCAGACCTGGAGACTTTGCGCACCGTGCGCGAAGGATCCATCTGGACCACGGATCCGGAACATATCCGCCGGCGCCGGGAGTTGGCCCACAGCTATGTGGACTATGCCGACACCGACGCCTTCGTCCGGGACATCCGCGAGCCGGAGAAGAAGGACGATGCCGGGGCATCTGCCGCTGCCGAGGGCTCCGACTCCAGCCAAGATGAAGATGAAGCTGAAGAGGCCGACACTGATGCCCCGGAATAGGCATCTGCCCCGGGCGGAGGTGATGGCTCCATTCCATCCGCTGGATCCGACACTCCCGAGGCCGACATTTCCACCGCTACCGCTCCTCCAGCCGGCGGCTCTGCTTCTGCCGCTGCTCCTTGACTTTGCAGCACAAAAACTTTTAAGTTTTATCAGATCCCCGGTATGCCGGGTGCAGTTGTAAGATAAACGTTTAATTTCCTTTGGTTTGCTACCTGAATAAGTTTTATCTCGGTTTGCTTGTTATTAACGCCGGATCATCTTTGGCTAAGTCACCGAGTTTGTTTTCCTGTTTCCCCAACTTCGCAACCTTGGCTACCTGTCTACCTTAATTGGCTTTCGACATATGAGTCTCAAGGTTGCTTCATTGAACATACAGTACTTTAACTTTGAAACTTAGACTTCAAATCATCCGACACTTCAAATTTTAACTTTAGCTTTAACAAAAATGTCGGTTCGCTTGCTTTACATTTCCTTAGCCGTTTTCCATGTGTAGACAATTTCCAGCATCTACTCTTGCTAGCCATGAAGCCGGGTTTCGGACAACAGCTGAGTCGAAGAGTGGCCTTTGGTGCCGACACATTACTAGGCCGACATAGGAAACATTCGAATCAAGCCAGCCGGCATATAACAAAAACTGTAAATAAACAACAAATATATCTCGGAGCTAGTGACCCGGCTTCTTCGGGATGCCGGCATTTCATTCATTAGTCTTGTGCCGGCATAACGCGCCGGCACACAAAGGAAATATGGAAATACATACATTGTGTTGCTCAGGAGTAAAACGGGCGGAGTAGAGCTATGTTCCATGGCCTCTTGGTTTCTTCTCCAGACCTGTCCGCCTTATCCTTCTTGGGGTCCTGCGCATCTATAAGATAGTAGGCATCATTGTGCAGAGCTCTGCTCACAATGAATGGCCCCTCCCACGGAGGAGTTAACTTATGCCGGCCTTCTGTTCCTTGCTTTAGCCGGAGTACTAGATCTCCCTCTTGAAATCTCCTTGGATTTACCTTCTGCGCATGATAGCGTCTGAGGTTCTGCTGATATACTGCTGTTCTTGACAGAGTTATTTCTCTTGCTTCCTCTAGCAGATCCACATCATTTTCCCTGGCTTCTTTAGCCTCTTCCTCAGTATATAGCACTACTCTTGGTGCATCATGTATTACATCTGTTGGAAGCACAGCTTCTGCTCCATACACCAGGAAGAATGGTGTGTAGCCTGTTGACCTATTTGGAGTTGTCCTCAAACTCCAAAGCACTGCCGGCAACTCATCTAGCCAACATCCCGGCGTTTTCTCTAGTGGCTCTATCAGCCGGGGTTTTATGCCGGATAACACTAGACCATTTGACCTTTCTACTTGGCCATTGGTACAAGGGTGAGCGACCGACGCAATGTCCAGCCGGATTCCCACCTCCTCACAAAATCTAGCAAATGGCCCTTGGGCAAAGTTCGACCCATTGTCAGTGATGATGCCATGGGGAACACCATATCTCAAGATTATATCTTTCAAGAATTTCACTGCTGTGTGACCATCACACTTGCTTATGGGTTTTACTTCAATCCATTTGGTGAACTTGTCCACCATGACCAGGATATGGGTCATCTTTCCTCTGGCCGGCTTAAAAGCCCCGACCATATCCAGGCCCCAAACAGCAAAGGGCCAGGTTATTGGGATAGTCTTCAAGGCAGACGCCGGCTGATGAATCTGGTGGGCATACCTTTGACACCCATTGCATTTCCGGACCAAATCTTCTGCCTCTTGCAGTGCCGTCGGCCAATAGAACCCATGCCGGAATACCTTTGCCACCAATGCCCTGGACGAAGCATGGTGACCACACTCCCCCTGATGAATTTCCCGGAGCATCTCCAGACCTTCTGCATATTCGACACATCTCTGCAATACTCCGGTGACACTTCTCTTGTATATTTCTTTGTTTATTATGGTATACCCTTTGGATCTCCTTGCAATCCGGCGTGCCTCGGCTTCATCCGCCGGCACTTGACCATCTACCAAGAAATTCATAATAGGACGTGCCCATGAGGGCACTTCCCTGACAGTGAACACTGCCTGATCTATCTCCATCATTTCGACCGACACATAATCGATCTCCATGGGCTGCGAAGTCCCCGGGACTGTGGGATTAGTCCCCGGGTATACCGGCACAACCTCTTGGTACATTTTACCCTTGCCCTTAGCTCTGCTCCGGAATACTGCATTCACCGCATATGTAGGCCCAGTCCCCGGGGCTGAGGAATCAGTCCGCGGGTTATCTGACCTAGCTCCGGCATCTATCTCCATCGGAACTGCTTCCTCCGGACCTGGCGGGACATAAATGGAAGATGACTCAGGCGAGGGCTTGATCGATGGCTTCCTCAGATGCTCCAACGAAATGCCGGGCGGGATTGAATCTCTGGAAGATCCCAACTTGGACAATGCATCGGCCGCGTCGTTCTGAGCCCGAAGAACATGCCGGAACTCACAACCTTCAAAGTAACCACTTAACTGCTGCACCAGGAAACGGTAGGATGCCATGTTAGCATCATGCGCGTCCCATATGCCGGAACATTGCTGAATCACCAAGTCAGAATCACCAAAACACATAATCCGGCGAATTCCTATGTCCTTAGACACCTTCAGGCCATGCACGAGTGCCTCATATTCCGCCACATTATTTGATGCTGCAAAATGAATCTGCAGGACATATCTCAATTGGTCATTCTTTGGCGAACTGAGAACTATGCCGGCACCCAAGCCATGGATTGTCTTGGAGCCATCGAAATGCATCCTCCAATAATTCGCATCTGGCAACGGTGGCTCATATTGTATCTCGGCCCAGTCAATAAAGAAATCAGCCAACACCTGGGACTTGATTGTATCCCTCTTATCATATTGAGGTGTATATGGTGAGAGCTCTATTGCCCATTTTGCAATTCTGCCACTGGCATCTTTGTTACTTATGATCTCCGAGATAGGGGCCTCGGCCACTACCCGGATTGGATGCTCTTGGAAGTAATGCTTGAGCTTCTTGGCCGCCATATAGACACCATAAGTCATCTTCTGATAGTGTGGGTAGTTTTGCTTTGAGGTGGAGAGGACTTCACTCAGATAATATACCGGCCGCTGCACAGTTTTGCCTCCTTCCTCTCGCTCTACTACCACCACAGCGCTGACAACCCTGTTGGTTGCCGCTATATAGAGCAACATTGGCTCTCGGGGCATTGGAGATGCTAATACCGGTGCTGTTGACAGCATCTGTTTCAATTCCTTGAAAGCAGCATCTGCTTGCGCTGTCCAGACAAATGTGTCAGACTTCTTCATCAACTGATATAACGGCAAAGCCTTCTCGCCCAGCCGGCTTATGAAACGGCCCAGGGAGGCGAGGCACCCAGTGAACTTCTGTACTTCCCTTAAATCTGTCGGCGGCTTCATCCTTTCTATGGCACGAATCTTGCCGGGATTTACCTCAATACCCCGGCTGGAGACAAGGAAGCCGAGCAACTTGCCCGCCGCCACACCGAAGGTACATTTTGCCGGATTCAACTTCATCCGGAATCTCCTCAGGTTCCCAAAGGTTTCCCGGAGGTCATCTATGAGAGTCTTGCTCTCCTTGGTTTTTATGACGACGTCATCGACATATACCTGCACATTCTTATCTATTTGATCATGCAAACATTTTTGCATACACCTTTGGTAAGTTGCGCCGGCATTTCTCAAACCGAACGACATAGTGAGATAGCAATAAGCCCCGTACGGGGTAATAAAGGATGTCTTTATTTGATCCGGCTCATACAAGGGGATCTGGTGGAAACCAGAATAGGCATCTACAAATGATAACAGTTCACACCCTGCTGTGGAATCAATCACTTGATCGATTCGAGGGAGCGGGAATGGATCTTTAGGGCATGCCTTATTCAAGTTGGTGTAATCAACACACATCCGCCATACTTTCACTATGGCGGGCTCATCCTTCTTCTTTTCCACCAAAACCGGATTAGACACCCAGTCCGGATGAAGCACTTCTTTGATAAAGCCGGAGGCTAAGAGCCTGGCCACTTCCTCCCATATGGCTTTCCTTCTATCGCCGGCATTCCGCCGGAGCGGCTGCTTTACCGGCTTAGCATCCGGTCGCACATGCAATGCGTGCTCAGCCAGCTCCCTCGGCACACCTTGCAAGTCTGAAGTAGACCATGCAAAGATATCCCGATTCTCACGGAGGAAGCTGATGAGCTCGCTTTCCTATTTGGGATCCAAACTTGTCCCAACCAGGGCATGACGCTCCGGGAAAGCTTCATCCAGAGGTACCTTTTTTACCTCCTTGCCTGCTTGAAAAGTAGCACTGCCACCGGGATTTGCCATGCCCGGCATAGATTTGCCGGCCACGACCGTTTCAGCAATCTCCACTGCTCGCTTGAGCCTCTTCTTTTCCTCTGCAATGATCAGAGTCTCGGCCAGATTAGATCCGGCGGTTGCGCATGCCATCGAGCGCTTGTAATCACCAATGATGGTGATCACTCCCTTGGGCCCCGGCATTTTCATCTTCAGATACGCAACATGCGTGGAGGCCATGAATTTTGCCAGTGCCGGCCTACCCAGCAAAGCATGGTAGGGGCTTTCCAAATCAACCACCTCGAACATGAGATTTTCCACCCTGCAGTTATCCCGGCTGCCAAACATGACATCCATCCGGATCTTGCCCATCGGCGCACACGAAAGTCCCGGCACAATGCCGTGGAATGTGGTCTTGCTTGGCTCCAGCATATTCTCCTTGATGCCCAGCTTCTGCATCGTATCTCGGTACATGATGTTGATGCTGCTACCATTGTCAATGAGGACCTTGCTGAACCTCACGTTATTAGCCGGCCCGACAAATGTCGGATCCATCACCAGAGCATACCCGCCGGGGTTTGGCATGATCGTGGGATGATCTGCCCTGTCCCAGCCAATGGCCTGGTCAGACCAGTACATTAGCTTCGGTACTGCCGACATAACGACATTTACCTCCAGACACCGCCGGTACAAGCTCTGCTTGTCTGTTCTTTCGGTCTCAAAGACCATGTAGCTCTGATCATGTTCCTTGTACTCATTTCGGCCCGCTGCTGGGCCTCCGGCATAGTACTCCGGGTTATGGTTCTGGCCTACCTGATTTACGCCGGCACCTCCGGCATTGTCCTGATTCCCGGGATTAGCCGGCCTGGGCGGGACTGCAATTGTATTGGCACCTGTCAACGGCGATGGGGCTGCCGGGACAGGTGGTCTAGCCGGTCCCCAAGGACCTGCACGACCTGCCAATATGTCGTCCAGCCACGAACAGTTTCTGGTCAAATGATTCGCCGGCTTACCCGGCTGGAATGTGTGAAACACACAAGGTTTGTCCATGGCCAAACCTACTGTATACTTCGGCCACTGCTTCTTCTGGCCGGCGGCTCCGCCGGCGTTCTTGTTGACCCAGACATTCTTCTTCTGGAAGGGCTGCGCTTGCTGCTGCGGTTGTTGCTGCTGAGGCTGCTGATAGCCCTCATATCTCGGACGCTGGCTACTGCCGGCACCCTCTTGCTCTTCCTCCACAGCTGCTACTTGTGCTGCCCCATACCGGTGATCCGGCCTTTCATCTCTTCTCTTGTTCCGGTTATCAGAGCGATAGTATTGCCCTGGTCTCCCGGCGCTGTTGGTGTTCCCCTGGGTCTGCCCCTGTCCTTGTGAATCGAGACTGGGCTGCATGGGATCTCCCAGAGCATAACTATCAGCGATCTTGATTGTTTCGGCCAACGTGGCCGGCATTTCCCTCTGCAGCTTTTGCCACAACATGGTGCCATGCCGGCACCCATGTGCAAACCACATGATGGCCTGCTGCTCGACAACTCCTTAGCAGGAATTGCGCAAGGTGCACCACCTGGTCAGGTAGTCACGATCAGTCTCATTCACTCCTTGCCGGCAGTTAGCCAGCTGCTGAGGACGATTCGGCCTCTTGTATGTGCTGGTGAAGTTTGACACAAACTGCTCCTCGAAATCAACCCAGCCATTGATACTTCCGGCCGGCAGATTGTTCAGCCATATCCTGGCTGGTCCTTCTAGCATTTGCGGTACATATCGTTCCGCCCATCTGAGGTTTCCTCCAGCAATGTTCACTGCGGTGGAGTAATCTTCCAACCAATCTTCCGGCTTTGTACTGCCGTTATATGTCCTCGCGCCACGCGCGAGCTGGATGAAGTAAGGTACCGGCTCACCCATGATCCGGGGTCCAAAGCACATAGGACCCGGAGCTCCTTGTCTCTCCACCAACTCCGTTTGGTGAATCCTGTCCAGCTTGAAGCGCGTATCACTTGCTGCTAAGGACCGAGGTCCTAGCCGGGATGCAATTGGGCCCGCGATCACTTTCTCCTGCTGCTGCTCCGGCTGATACTGCTCAGTATGCCGGCCTTGCTGATGCTGCTGCTGATATCCCGCCCTGACAAGGGCGGAATTGCCATCATCTTCACGATGTCCCGGTTGACCTGCACCTTGCTGCTGCACTGCACCTCCGGCGCCCTGCTGCTGACGCCGGGCTGCACTGTTACTCCGGCCACCACCGGCCGACGCTGCCCCATGCCCGGCCGGCACATTCTGGCCAGCCTTCTTGCTGCCGACATACTTGTCAGCCTGTCCGGCACTCTTCTGCACTATTGCCTGCTTTCCGGCGATTGCCGGATCATACACTTGGATCTGCTTGTCCCGGCGGCCAGAGGTCACACTTCCGGCACGCCGGGCACTTGGATGCGGGGACGAAGCCTCGCCCCTCGATCTTGCGCCGGCACCTCCTACCGACGCAATGTACTGGGATGCCCCGGCACCTGGGTTTGCCTTCTTAAAGGCCTCCTGCTGCTTAGTAGCTTCAGACAAAAGATGGTTAAGCCGGGCTTGCTGCTCATGCAGTGCTTCGCCGGACAAATTACCTAAGTCCTTAGCTACCTCGGCTGCTGCTCTAAGGTTCTTTACTGGGGAGCTATAAATTACCTTAGGCACAGTACTAGTTGCAGTATGACTCTTAGCCCTAGCATCTTTGCCTAGCTCAGTGTTAAGATCTCTGCCTCTAGTTCTAACCTCATCTATCCGGCTAGGCCGGGTTACTACAGGAGTAAAACCATGGGCTGCCTCATACTCACGGAGTTGCCGGTTGAACCGTTCGCGCTCCTGGCTCATGGCCAGGGCCTCGTCGACGAGGGCCCGACGAGATCCTTCCAGGACCTCCCTTGTTTGCTCCGGATCATCGCCGGATCGCACCGGCTCGAGAAGTCGCTCGATGACGGGAAGAAGCACCTGACCTCTTGCCGGCACAGCGGAAGTGCCGGCCAGGTTCACGACACGCTCCAACGGAGGACGTGCCGACCTCTTGGCCTTCGGCGGCTCCGGGGGAGTATCTCCTGCTGCTGCTGCTGCGGCTTTGCCGGCACCGTCTGCCGGCGGCGCTGATGTGCCGGCCATCATCACCTCGGCCGACTCTACTAAGCGAGCGCTACGCCCAGCGTGAGCCAACCGATGTGACGGAGGATCCGACGCCACCAGCACCTCCTTCCTGCAAATTCTCTCAGTCCCCACGTACACCTCGTGGGAACCGAAAGACATGATCCGGCCATCCCTGGGGAACGGCCGGCCGCCGAGACATCCGGCGTTGTTACTGACGAAGCTGAGCGAGCCTAGCCTCTGGACGAGGCCAGCGACCACGCGCACTCCCGAAGCTGCTATCACAGACCCCGTCCGAATAAACACTCCGCCCAGCATATCGATCTGCCCCACGGTGGGCGCCAAATGTCGTCGTGGTGAAACAACATATGCCATAGGATGGCTTAAATGGGGGCCGACTAGATGCTGGAGGATTCGGGAGAGGGGAACGAGCTAAAGAGCCCGACAAGAAGGAACACAGATCTACCCAGGTTCGGGGCTCTCGTAAGGAGATAACACCCCTACTCCTGCTCTACTTGCTTTATATTTGGATCGATGGAGTATACAACACTGGTGCTTCCGAGCTCTCTGCTAGAGGAGGAAGATGAACTGCTAAGTGTAGGAATACTGAGTGACCAACCAACCTTCAACCCTTTGCTAGGACTCCCTGTGCCACCTTATATAGTGGTGGCCAGGGTTACAACGGTCATATGAGACCAGCAGACACGAGCTACACTCCAAATAGGACTTGCTGACGAAGGCAGCGACCCTTGACTTCCTCCCTTATTGCTCTCGATGGGACTCCCCTTGCTGTACCTTGTACTTCCAGGACTGTGACCTTACCACTCTGAGGTAAGCTTGTACTTGTGCACAGTGAGGGTAGGTAACCTCCACTGTGCACCCTGCCATCACCCTGCTACCATGCTTGGATGTTTTCTTCCTTGATTGTAGCGATGTGACACCTTGGTTGACTTAAGTATCCCGGATATGACCGTTGGCCATATCCTGGACATCTATGCCGGACCTACGACCTATGAAGGTCGGGTAATCCGGCCTCCCCTGCTCCTGCACAACACACAGAATAGATAGGCCGGCATATCTAAGTATATGCCGGCACACCCCAGTTAGCATTCCGGTTAATCCGGCATATCCAGACATCAGCCGGGATATACATATATGCCGGCCTGGCCGATGCTCTTATATTTCGGCCAGGCCCTTCCCTTGGTCAACCGGCATAAAAGTCAACCATAAACCTTGTATCTTTCTAGCCTCTTGACCCTACCGGGGGTCATCCCCCCGACAATCTCCACTATACACAACAAATAAAAAGTGTGTAGTATTTGCAGTCAAATTTGACCTTTTTGTTTCTCAATCCCTGGATTGAACTTAGTTCTGAAAATTGTACTATTATGTCATTGTAGATGCTAACAAAATAATAACTCGTAGATTATACATTTGTTCTTAAATAACATGGAAGCACAATTCAAAGAGGGAGCCGAGATTTGGGGGAAGTACAGCATTAGCCTGAAGTTTACTTTCTCGGTTACTTCTGTATACAGTATTCTATCTCGGTTCCTCCTGTATACGGTGCACGTGTGAGCGATCCGTCATACAGTTCCGTGCACATGCCTATACGTAAGTACGTATACATCAGGTCAGGGACACATGCTTGTCCAGTACTGCACAAGTTCAGTAGTTCATGGGCCCAGCACGGCGGCGGGGTAGACGGCGAGTGGGATCCTGACGCTGTGCTTCTTGTCGCCCCTGAGCACCACCTCGCCGAAGCTGAAGGCGTTCCCCGGCGCGGTGGTGTTGAGCACGATCCTCAGCGCCGCCGCCTCGCCGGGGGCGATGGTGAACTCGTCGGGAGACACGCGCACCGCCACTCCGTCGGGGGCGCGCACGTACGCCATGTACGTCTCGTTCTCCCCGCCCACGCTGTACACCCTCCGCTCCACCCGCCTGGACCCCACCAGGCTCGCCACCGTCACGCTCGGCGTGTTGAGGTCCGTGCACCACCGCGCCCGCGACGACGGGCAGGACGCCCCCACGGCCCGCCGCACCGCGGCCTCGTCCACGCCGGGCACCGCGCACAGGAACTGCAGGTACTCCCTGTAGGTGGCGTCGAGCACCAGCCCGGGGTCCAGCGCGCGCGCCACGTTGATGGCCCCCGCGCCCATGTCGAACGGCGTGGCGGCCACCACGGCGCCCACGCCGCCCATGTCCCGCCGCGCCATCAGCGGCCTCCCGGACCGGTCCGTGACGTCGGCGGTCGTCATGATCGCCGACATGATCATGGCGGGGCTCCACCTGGGGTGCCGCTGCTTGATCAGCGCCACCACCCCGGCGACGTGAGGGGTAGACATGCTCGTGCCGGAGAGTATGGCGAAGTTCTCGCCCTGGACCTCCGGCAGGGCGTCGCTCGTGGGGCTCCAGGCTCCCCAGATGTGGTGGCCCGGCGCCATGACGTTCGGCTTCAGGACGTCCGCCAGCTGCATCTGCGAGTTCTCGATGTTGGGTCCCCTCGACGAGTAGTCGGCGACCGCGGGCCGCTCCCCGCTGTAGCTCGCACGTCGGCCGTCCAGAATCCGGACGGTTGCTCCGAACGTGATGACGCCTCCGTCGTCGTCCCGAGCCGTGTTGTTGCCGTAGTACTCCATTAGGTTCTGCACCCAAGACAATGAAGTTATACAGAGCAAAGCCAACAGACATTTCAGAGCCGCTTATAACTGAATAAGATTGAAAAATATGTTGCCTGCACTCACCATCATGTCTACTCCGTTCAGAACCATGGCCGAGGGTAGCGTGGTAGGAAAAATGGGCTGGTATTCATAGTCGATGTCACTCGTATAACGATCAGTGATGATAACTCCGGCAGCACCGATCTTCTGAATTGTATCGATCATAGCGGCATAGGTGTCCAATTGATAGTAGATTGATGACACGATCATGCAGATAATCACCTTCCCCTGAACAAGAGATCTTATGAAGACCTTTGGATCTTGGCAACCGTTAGACCCGTCAGTCGTATTGGCGATGCTCACATCGTCAGCCAGTGCTAGTGGGTACGTTGCTTCACCTGGTGTTGGTGCTGGACAGAAAACCAAGACAGTGGAAACAAAATTAAGCATAAAGGGAAGATTTGAAACAGATACTACATACTAGTAAGCTAGGGCAGATCTAACCTATTCTATGCAACATTATTTACAAATTTGATACCACAAGAACAGAAAAAATCTAGAATTAACTAATTAGTCTGCCAAGTTAGATTAGACTGACTTACGGGAAAGGCCACCGCAAGAGAAGACCAGCCCACTTCCAGTTATGATTGATTTGTTATACTTCCGGTCTGTTGTGGAAGCCGCAACACTTGTTATCCATGGGCTGAATGAAACTACTGAACTGGCATCAGGGCCTCCATTGCCAACTGCCTGTACAACCGAGACCCCAGCCTTGGTGGCAAGGAGCAGCTGTGTCTCAAGCAAGTTCAGAAAAGATGAAGGGCCAGATGAAACCGAAGAAGGTGCCATGGAAAGACTTATAACATCAACACCATCTTCTACGGCCTACAAACAAGTCACACGTACAGGGAGTTTAGCATACAGATTAAACGTACTAGAAGTTTTCTGCAAACAATATGATCAGCGAACCTGGTCGACTGCAGCTATCACATCTGACATGTATCCACCAAAAGGATAGGCAGCTTTGTAGATTGCAAGCCTGTCAACGCAATCAGAAGAGAAAACAAAATGTAAGTAACAAGTAATAGCCAATAGGACATGGATTGTTCTCTCACCGAGCTCCGGGAGCCATGCCGCTTGCATATCCAAAGTTGTAACCTTTGGAAATCACTGATGTATGGTACATTCCAGCTGCGGTCGAAGCCGTGTGGCTGTGCAGACATTCTTATTATCAATTTGGTAGCTCTTCTCAGATGAAGATAATAGCATGAAATCGTAGTCAGAAGCTAAGAAGAACGCACCTGCCATGGCCATCAGGGTCATAAGGTGATGCGTAGTGAAGTGTAGCATTGAATTCTCCAGTTGCTTGACCAGCACGGGCGAACCACCTAGCTCCCACTATCTTACCATTGCATGAATCAGGAGGGAATCTATCACCAGAGCGGCATAGTCCTTTGAAATTGGGCGGTGGCGGCTTTGATTGGTCTGAGAAGCTACCAAAGCTTGGGTTTTTGGGGTCAATGCCAGTATCAATCATGCCAATGACTATTCCATCACCAGAATTTTCAGCACCACCAAGCTGTGGCCATACCCCACTGGCTCCAATGTACTTTGGAGTGTATGTGGTCATCTTGGCCATTTTGATGTCTTCCTGAATGAGTCTAACTCCTTTTGCTCCACTTAGAATTTTTGCTGCCTGTTGCACATATAACAAAAGAAGAAGGGATCAGTTTTTAACCACAACAACCGACAAACTGAATTATTTGTATTTTCAATATTCAGATAAGCCATTCACAAAGAATAACTGCACACTGATAGGACATAAAGTGATAAAACTAAGAAGTTTCAAGCAAGTCCGGTTTAAAAACAAATGTGCTTATATTTAACAGTTTATACAAATCAGGTTATGTGTTGATCATCTCCAGATAAACGCATGTATTTGAATTTCAAGATGAACAATTTAAATACTTCTAATTGAGTAAAACACAAACTGGAGCAGAATCCCTGGCTTTTCTTCATATAACTCCCCATGAATTCGACAGTAGCTAATTATCCTTGAATTTTCCCTACTATTTTACATTCATGCATATACTAAATTCAGTATCCTTTGTTGTTGTATGTTCACTTAAAGGCTATTTCTGGTCCTGGAAATATTACTAATGCAGCCAATAGAAACACGGTTTGTTCAGCATGTTCTATCTATCAGTCGATAGTGGTTGTAAGCACAAAGTTATATTTTGCTAGTTTAATAGAACAAAATACACTTAAAATCATGTCGTGCAATCTACAGGCTAGAAAATTGCACCTTTTCAGAGTTTGCATGAACAGCAAAACCATTAAGCAGGTGGGTGTAACTGTATAGTTTCTTGTAAGACCCTGTAGGGAGAAATGATTCCAGGAAGACGTCATGCTTTGATGTGGACATTTCCTTGTACTTCTGAGCCTCCTCGCCTCTCCTGAATGTAAATTCCATCAATATGTGTCATTTCGAAAACAGAACAACTTAAAAAGTTCAGGCATAAAGAGCACCTACATTTCATTCTTCCGGCTTGCCTTGTATGAAACAACTGGGTCATCCTCCATCACCACCATGTAAACCTTGGCAAATACACCGCAGTTTAGGCTCAGGAAAGTAAGAACAGAACAGAACACTAGAGATGGCTTGAGAAACGCCATGGCCACGGTGTCACTGCACAACTGTGCGAAGCTTTCCAAAACTTCTATGCTTGAACGGATGTGCTTATATTGTCTGAAAGAATGTTAGGTGGGGATTAGAGAGAATTAGAAAAAAGAACGGCCATACACCTGGTACGTCAAGAAATGTCTTGCACATAACTAGGCCACCAAAAGCATGTGGCAAGCAGTTCCCAACCTCCCCAAGGCCTAGCAGAACTGTACTTATTCTGGTAACAGTCAGCAGTTATCATTTGTAAACGTTTGGTGAAAATACATACATCTGCAAACAATTAAGGAATCGATGAATCGGCCGATCCTTCAGCTATATCTGATTCAGACTTTCTTGATACCAAATCAGAATACCATATACTTGGGTTCTGATTCTGGAGCATCATGCCTCTGGTTTGGATTTAAGAAAGGTTTAGTGATAACATTGCAACGCCAAGAAAATATAATAAAAGCACTTCCCCCCTTTGCGTGACAACAAGAACCGGCCCAGATTATTGGGCTGGGCAGCTCATGTCCTTTAGACCTGTACGCAAGAAGAAAGAACAATGGAATGCACCACTCTGCTAGTCCTGCCACCCGCCACACCCAAATCACACAAAGATTCCTGCGAGGCTGCATCACAACAGGGGGCAAATGTATTGGGAAAACACAAAGCTTCCTGGCCGCGCTACCCAGCGAACAATCTTTTCGTCATTTCGCAGCACGAAAACAATAACTAAAAGTTGCTAACTCAACGACGATAACGACGACGACAACAATAACATCAATGCCTTTTTCCCAAACAAATCAAGTTAGGCTAGATATGAAACCTAACAGAACATATTAAACCAACACAAGGAGGAGAGAGAAACAAGTAAACAAGAAACAAGTAAACTAAGATTCTGACACATGATCGCTGGTTTTCATGCAGTAGATACATTCCAATCCTTCAAGTATCTTTTCACGTCTTCTCCCATGTCAACTTTGGTCGTCCTCTACCCTCGTAGTATTTTCCATACTATTGAGAATAGTACTATTACTACTGCTCTCCGTTAGATATGCCCAAACAACCTTATTCGGTGTTAGACTAATTTCTCGTCGATCGGTGTCACCCCTACCTTATCAGGTATTACCTCATTCTTAATTTGATCTTTTCTCGTATGGACATGTATCCACCATAGCATGTGCATCTCCGCAACACTCATTTGTTGGAAGTGTTGTCTTTTAGTGAGCCAACAATCTTCTCCATATAGCATCGGCGGTCCGGTTGCTGTCCTATAGAACTTACCTTTTTACCTTTTTGGGACCTTCTTGGCACATAGGATGCCAGATGCTTGCCGCCACTTTATCCACCCTGCCTTGATCATGTGAAAAACATCCTCTTCAATGTCAACATTGCTTTGAAGCATTGATCCCAAATATCGGAAGGTGTCCCTCCTAGGCACTATTTGTCCTTTTAAATTAACCTATCTTTCTTTGCACCGAACGCCACTAAAGTCGCATCTCATGTACTCAGTCTTGGTCCTACTAAGTCTAAACCCCTTGGATTTTCAAAGCCTGCCTCCATAGCTTGAACTTCCTTTTTTACGCCAACCTTGGTTTGATATATTAGCACCGCATCATCAGCAAAGAGTATACACCAAGGAATATCTCCTTGTATATCCTTCGTCACTTTGTCCATCACTAAGGAAAACATGTATGGGTTTAAGGCTGACCCTTGATGTAGTCCTATCATGATTGGAAGGTATCGGTCTCACTATCACCTGCGCGAACACTTGTCACAACATTGTCGTACATATCTGTGATGAGATTAATGTATTTTGTTGGAACTTTGTGTTTCTCCGGTGCCCACCACATGATCGTCCTTTCTATCTTGTCATATGCGTTCTCCAAGTCGTTCAAGACCATAGGTAGGTCTTTCTTTTGCTCCCTATATTTCTCCGCAAGTTAGCAAAGTAAGAAAATTGCCTCTGTAGTCGATCTCCCGGGCATAAAACTAAAAAAAAATTAGTTACCTTTGTCATCTCCTCAAGCGATGCAGATCTCTCCCAAAGTCTCATAGTGTGACTCATAAGCTTAATTCCTCAGTAATTAGTTCAACTTAAAAGTTACCTAAAAAAAATCAACTTAAAAGTTCCTAACTCATTGCAGCAAAAATCATCAGAAGCCATTGTAACAGTAACTCAGTAACTATGCAATATCAGTTCAAACCATTCTTAAAAATTACAAAAAAATATAGTTTTTGGAAGGGAATCTAAAGGAGTAATACTAGTGCACACAACTATAATGGAAAAAAATCTATACAAACCACCACCCTTCGAGCCTCGCCCGCCCGTTTCTAGGGCATCCGTTCGCCATCTTGTGGTGAACATTAGAGATGAGGAATCACCTTGCCACCATTGCTTTTTGGATCCATTCTTCATTCTTCCCTTTTGTTTTTTGTGACAAAACAAGTATGTGTTTATTTGGATGGTGCTTGAATTCATGCATTGTATTTACCATTCATGGTAGAAGCTCATTTCTCCATGCAGACTTGCAATGTTGGGCCTATAACTCCACTAAACCATCTTAATGGTTTGGAAAAGTCCTTGATAGGACATTTTTTGCGCCTCTTCAGCTCACTGCTTGCGCTCTAGGAGATCTCTAAGTGGGTTGTGTTGGAAAAAACTAGGCACACTAGGAAAAACTTTAGAACCACTTATGTAGTAACTCATGGATTGTTGCTAGTGTCGAAAGGAAACATATGCAACAACATATATGGGGTAAATGTTTAAGCACTAGAAAAAACTTTAGAACCACTTGTGCAGACGCTCAAAGAGCCAATGTGTGATCCAGTGCTTAGGATTTCAGAAGTGAGAACTGCAGTAGCAAACCAACACCCATGGACATCAATCCTTTTTACTTGGAAAAGCAATCAACTTGAGGGGGAAAACTATGGGTCAAAGCCACCCAAGTCTTTCTTCTACTATTACGAAGGGGTACATTAAGTTACTCTCTAGATAGAAGTAGAGGATCTCATACATCAAGATAGACACAGATCTTGGATAGCAAAAACAAGGGATTGAAAAAAATTAACCAAAGATGATGGAACCGCAGCTTGAAGGATACAAGGTAGTGGATCTCGACTTCACAACCTTGTGGGCAGTGCCTGATGCTTTATTTTAGCTTCTTCCTTTAACTTCCTCTCCTTCCCGTCTCTCTTGATTTTCTTCTCCAATGGAGGTTATCCTAGATTTTCATCACTCCACCTAGCGGTGGATGGATGGAAGAACTAACATCCCCCTTCCCTCATGTGAAATGTCCTAAACTATTCTCGGTCATAACCCTAATCGCCAGTGAGCTTTTACTTGTTTCGGTGGCCTAAAAGGCCTCGTAAGGCCTCACAACCCACATGAGGAGAATATCCAACAAATCTCCCACATTTGAGTCATGTGGGGGGCACTGTGATGTCCGCTTCCTTGCAACATACAAGTAGCTTTTCACTGGGCAATATCTTCGTCATCATATCCAAACCATTCTATTCGATATGGATCTTCTCAAGTTGCACCAACTTGGAACTCACAACATCCAAAATCCAATGATACCTCATATTAGTATCCTTAGTTCGAGAGTGGAAACTTGGATTCTTGGCAATATGGATAGCACTCTAACTATCACAAAACAAATTGTACTTATATTGCGTCATGCCGAGCTCTTGCAAGAAGTTCTTCATCCATAACACTTTCCTTGCAAGTATGAGTGGCTGCTATGTGCTCAATTCATGTGATTGACAATGAAACACGTTTCTACAACCTTGATTTTCATGACACCGCTCCCCCTACATAAGTAATCAGGTATCTAGAAGTATGCTTCCTAGAATCTGCATGATCCGCATAATTTTCACTTCTATAGCCTAGAAATTAATAAGGGATCACCGCTTCCAAGTCACAAGCATGATCTTGAAGTCCCTTTGAGATACATGAGAATCCACTTCAGTACATTCTAGTGAGATCCACCTTGATTAATCATGAATCGTTGAACAACTCGAACTGAATACGGAACATCAAGCCTAGTGCACACCATGTGACGAGGATTAACTCGGCAAATGTCCTAGATGAAGGACTTAGGATCAGGGGAAGAGGACGTCGGATGAACTCGAAGGTAGGATTTCAGACAAACAAGGCGAATATCATGTATTGTGAGTAAACTTAGAATCAATCTTAGCTCGATCTCGATGTGTCCCTGGCCGGCCTCTCCTGGCCCCTATTTATAGGTGGCCAGGTCTCGAGGAACCGGTCGAGTTCAATACAAATTACAATACGGGTTACAATGCAATCTCATACTTCGGCTATGATTACTCTTGAGCCTAGCTTCCATGGGCCTCTACCCAAACGGATCTCAGGGGTACTAAGATAATAGGACTCGGTAGTCATACCCTTCTCAGTAGCCCCCGAGATTCTACCAGAATTATAGATTCGGGCCGAATCTCAAATCTTTAAATCTTTGACTTATAAACTTTGACTTGATTAATCTTCGTCTTCTTCTCTTTCTTAATTTCAGTCTATATTTCATATTCTTAAAACTTTCATGGGGATTTTGGTTAACAAGCCTGGTGCTTCTGATGGATCAGGAAACCAGTTAATTGCCTGGGCAAATACTTGCTACCTACTTTAAACTCAAGTCCCCGGACTCGAATTCGGTACCTGGCGTAACCCAGCTTTTTGCCGCATTTAGGACTTACAAAAGCATGGATTCCAGTATTTATTAGGATACCCAGTGCATCCACTGGGATTTTCTTTGTATCGTGGATATGAAAATTTGCTAGCAAAGCGCATTCATGTGTGTATACTAGGCCATGCAGGACGGATCCTGAGGTCTTACCTTCATGATCTTTGTGACCACGGCATTCAATCATGTTCTCGCGATGGACGCGGCTTTGAGAATTAAATTTTTATCGAGAGCCTTGTTTGGCTGTTTGAGTACCCGAAATCATCGGGTTACTTTTCTCAACTTTTAGTTGTGAATCCCTCATGATGGGAGTAAAATGTCAAGTTTATTATCTGGTGTTTGCCACCAATGATGAAGTCGATTTTTTACTCCTGCATTGAATCCGATATGTCCATCTTCATCGGGTGCGCGACCAGCGCTCCCGATGGGAGTAGCCCCCAAGGCTATAGTCGAATTGTTTATTCGAGTATAGGCTCAGTATTTTCTTCGACTTCAATCTTACAATGCAACCTATAGAGTATTTTTAAATCCAGTCCGCTTCATTCCTGCACTCATTTTCTTTTTGTTATACTTTGTCATCGGGTGCGCGTTCAAAAATGGGGTGTTTGCAGCCGATTATAGGCTATAATGGGGTGTTTGCAGCCGATTATAGGCTCAAAAATTCTTTGACTTCTATCTTGTCGATTCGTCTTGTATGGAGAGATGTTTGTATGCCAAAAATATGACATCATTGCCATGACATGACAACTCGCTGCAGTGATTTGACCAAAAGATAATCGTCACACATGGGCAGCGCGGTAATTTTCCAAATTTTCGCCCGTTAGTGGGCTTGCCACTTCCGCTTTTCTCATCACGTCGCAGCCCACGTTTCTTCCAACGGAAGCTATTTAAGGGCAAACCCTTTTGTTTTTCATTTTAACTGGATCTTTGCTCCTCCGCTGCCACCACTCCTTCTTCCTTGCGCCCATGCTTCCTCTACAGCTCCAGGCCCTCTCCATTGCATGCCCGTGAAGCATGTCGCTCATCAAAATTGAATGACGAAGAAGTCTGCGAAGAAGCAAGCGGTGGGCTGGACTGCTTCCACATTCGTGGAAACAGGTCTGGCAAAAGCGAAAGAGGAGGGCTTTCTCGCGTCCTCCGCCGAGGTCGTCTTCCCCAGCACCAAGATCATTCCTCAGGCGCGGCCTGGCTTTCGGGTGATGTTCCTCGCCTTTCTTATCCGCGGATTCTCTCTGCCTGACCATGAATTTCTTTGTGGGCTTCTGTTTGTTTACGGCGTGCAGCTACATCAGCTCATGCCAAATTCCATTTTGCACATTGCCTGCTTCATTACTCTGTGTGAGGCATTCCTGGGAATCGATCCCCACTGGGGCTTATGGAATTATCTGTTCCGCCTGCGCCCTAATGTGTCCAATGAAGAAATTCATGATCTTGGTGGCGCCATCGTATCTGTGTGATCAGAATCACAATATCTTGATTTTGAGATGGCTGAATCAGTCCAGCATTGGAGACATAAGTGGTTCTATATTAAGGACCAGAAATCTTCTGAAGCCGACGAATATGGACTAGCTCCTTTTGATCCTGACAAAGGTCTGACAAAGCTTACTTCCTAGGACGCTCTGCCATCGGAAACTGAAGCCGGGGAAATCAAGCCGCTATTGGCTCGTATCCAAGAGCTAAAGATGTAGCCAAGAAAGAACTCAATGGGACGCAACTCATAGTTTTCTTTCTTCAATGAAGAATTCATCCGCTGCAGACCAGAGTGTCCAAACTGTGGACGGGTTTAATGGACCCTTCTCGAGTCTCCAAGAAGGACCTAGAGACAAAGGATCTCGAGAAGAGGGTTAGTAGCTGACCAAGTTTACTGCTAAGAAAGCAGTGCCTGCTTGTCTAGTAATTCCTTTTGATGCTACTCACCCCTTGCCAAAGGTGCCAATTTTTTAACCCGAATAAATATTTTGCCTTTGTAGACTTTCTGGAACTTCCTTTCTCTTTGTTCTGATGTTTGGTGCAATCTTCCTTGTCATAGGATCACCTTTCTCTGGCTTCACGGCCTCCACTTCCTGAAGAAGGGCCACTAGTTGTAGAAGTTGCTTCCTCTGACCCCGAAGCCCCCGAGACTATCGAGGGTCAAGGGGAAGAGGAAGTCAAAAATTCTTCCAAAGGAATTGGGTCCACGCAATCTCCTCGCCCGGCTGATTCTACAGACAAAGACGAAGGGAAGCAGAGAAAGCGCCAGGAGGAGATTGCTTCTTCGGGTACCTCCAAAGAGACGCCCCAAGATCAGCCAACTTCTTCAAAGCCACCTCCTTCTTTGTTTTCCATGCTGGATTCTGACTCGTAAGTTTCCGATTGCTACTCTCTTTATTTTGCTATTTTCTTTCCCTTTTTGTGGGTTCGCTTGTCTTAGCCTTTGTTTGTCTGATTCAAGTGATGAAGTTGTCGAAGAAGAGGCCAAGGTGCAGAAACTCACGCCTTCTGTGTCTTCAGCTTCAAAGGAGAATCTGTCGAAAGAGCCCATCAAGGAGGCTCCAACATCAGAGCAGCCAAAAAAGGCCGCGACTGAGGCGAAAACCAAGCGCCGGAAGAAGGATACTCTGCGCATAGAGCTTTCACTTGAGCAACATCAGACTGCCCCTTCTCTGAATGACGTAAGTATGTTTTTGCTCAGTCTTTGGAGTACGCTGTATTAATCCTTATTTTCTTCTCTTTTTGCTTCAGCCTTTGATGCAGAAGTTTTTGTCTCTTGGCATTGAGTGCCTTGAGTTTCGGAAAGCTGCCAACGAAAGCAAAGGTGGGTGTTTTATTTTCTTTCTTACTGAGTACATTTGCTGACCTCATTGCTTTTGCTTCTCAATGGATCTGTCTGCTCCATATTGTAGTTGCCTTGGACAATGCACTGAACCGTTCAAGTGCCTTGGAAGCCAAACTCAAAGCCAGCACCAAGGCTCTGGGGGAAGCTAACAAGAAACATGCTGACGAGGTTGCGGCTACCAAACTTGCTGCCGATCGGGCAGTTAAGGAGGCAGAGGCGAGGGAGACCAAAGCCAATAAAGCCCTAGCCGAAATTTCCAAGAAACAATCGCAATGTGAAGAAGCCGTCGCCAAGCGTATTGATGATTTGCTGACTACTTTCGGTATTAAGTATCATCTTATCTTGTCCTCCTTGATCTTGTCTTTATTATTTGTCCGTTCTCAATGGTTGCGCTTTTGTGATGCAGTAGAACAACTTGGAGAAGTCATTAGACTTTGTGCGGGTGAAGCCAAAGATCCTCTGCTTGATGTTGTTGGCTTGCTGGAGTCGAACTACAGGAATGTTAGGAACGTTCTCCAGCATACTTGACGTGTGCTTCCCCGCCTGTTGTGACAACCCCGAATTTATCACAAATTCGAAGTGCCCGTTATGCATTCCACCACAATCCCAGAATCATTGTTGTGATACACATAACGTAGTTGGTAACCAGTTCCATAGACCTTACAATACGATGGTTCAAATACAATGGTCATAGAGACCAAATTCATATTACAACACAATATAGCAGCGGAAATAACGTCTTCGGGTCCATGCCTTCACCCTACAGGCAATGGCGACTCAGTAGAAGATCTTAGTTCTGATACTCTTCTTCATATCCTTCCTCCGGATACTCCTCCCCAAAGTCTGGCCAAGTTGATAGCCAGGGACACAGCCATGAGTACATTGGATGCACTCGCAAACCATCTTATAAATGAAATGTTGAAGTAGATATGAAAGGTTGATATGGTGGACTAAGCACTAAGTTTAGTTGCAAAAGCTAGTTTTATTTCCCAAGAATGTTCATTGGTGGAAAAGAGGTTTAGTTCTCCAAGTTCAATCTAAAGAGGAACTTCAAGTGTGTCAATATCAATGTCAAGTCAAGTCATGTCATTCACCAAGCTCACCATAAGTTATTATCATCCTTGACAAAAGTCAAGTACAGTTTGCCAACTGTCCATAACCGAGGACGCGGCTATTCAAATAGTTTGAAACCTCTGCAGAGGGGTACACTTTACCCACAAGATTCGATACATCTGCCCGGAGAAATCCACGGATCGTCATACACAAAGTATGCGGGGTTCAGATATTCAAACAAACTCTTTCACTTGCTCACTCTAGTATAGGATCCTTCCCTAGAGCCCAAGATACGGAAATCCCTGTTCCGGCGCCTCTAGTTTTGCCCGCTCCGGGATGCCAAATGAATGGAATCTCCACTCGGTTCAGAAGTACCCGCGCATGGTGCACTTCTATAAAGGATGATACAAGACCTCCCATACTAGGGTGAACAAGCTACGGACTAAGCCCCTTCCCATTTAGGGGTAATGTGGTCGTACGGTAAGGCTGGCTCACATGGTACATCACTTATTATCATTTTTGAAACTCATTCCATAGTTCTTAGTCAAGTTGATTTTCTTCCATAAAGCCATCATGTAGGAGAAATCTCCCATTCAAGTTTCCAAGTTCAAGTCACCAAGTTCAATGGAGGTTCCACTTAGAGATGACTTCAAGTTTATTAGCGACTAAGCAACTACAATGAGTGATGATACCACTAAACTAGGGTTGGATAAACTCAGCTTGATGCTCTTGATAAGCAAGATATCACTACACACCTATCCTTTTACTCTAGCAATTCAATCATGCAATTTTACTTAAACAAGTAGAATGCAATAGTAAAACTAGGCATTTGGAGTATGATTCAACAGATGGCTTGCCTTGGTTGGCAAAGTGTCCGGGGTATTCTTCTTCTTCTTGATAATATTCCCCCTCAATATCCTCCTCAGCAACACTAGCGTCTAATAACGAATAAACACAAAGCACATCATCACTACACCATGCTAATAACACACCAAGCACACATACTTGTTTTCAAACAATAACCTTCCTGTTGGATTTTATTTAAATGGGTTTGCAAGTTTTCTTCCAAGTTGGCATTGAGGGTGCAAGTTAGATTTTCTATCATCTACCATGTGGGGTTTACCTTTTTAAGTATGGGTATTAAACTAAGCGTATTAGTACTAGTTCCAATGAGGAAAGACTCATTAAGTGATTGGTATTGAGGGCAATTTTAATTCTAAGTGTATAATAGAAATCTATCATTTTATGTGACCAACTAGGATTGGATTAGGGTCTAATTGGTACCACTAACAAGGTTTGAGTTGATTAAGGTTGACTAAACAGTAGGGGAGTTGATTAGTGAGTTCACAAACCAATTTTCATAATTTTAGGTGGCTTAAACAATTTTCTAGGAATTTCCTATGATTAATAAAGCTATGGTCACATTATTCTTATTTATTTAAATCCCTAACTCAATTTGAATTCTGACCAAATCCACAGTGTAGAGCAAATCCTAAGCTTTCCAACGCATATTCATTTGCTAGAAATGGATTTGTAAATCTCTTTGAATTAAAGTTTGAAAATCAGATCTGAATCATATTTGAAATAATTCAAACGGCGGGAAAATAATTAAAACGAATCGGACCTAATTCGAAACGAACGGACCGAATCTCTACAGAACCCGAACGGGCCGGCCCGATAACGTTTCGCGCGGGGCGGGATTTGTTTTTAAAATGAACTGACATGCGAGTCCCACCCGTCAGGTCACTTAAGTGACCCGAAGCGGTATGCTGCCGTTGGATTCTAATCCAACGGCGCATCTGCGTCGTGCTCGTCGGCGAGGGGCGGAGCTCACCTGCGTACGGCGAGGAAGACGACGGCGACGGCGAGGCGCGTAGAGGAAGCAGAGCTCGACGGCGAGGGGTAGAAAAGACTCCAGCGGCGTTCCTCCTCCGGTTCCCAGCCTCCGTTCGTCCAGCGGCGGTCCAATGCGGCGGCGCGGCTTGCGTCCAGTACCGCGCCGGCGGTGCAGGCGTCGTCGAACGAGAGCGAGAGGGAGGGAGAGAAGATGTCTGGGAGAGAGCTGGGAGTGGGGTGAGTCCAGTCGTTTGATCGGCGTGGGCTTTTATAGGCCAGAGCGTCGGGGGCGAGGGCGTCCAGTAGCTCGCCGGTGCGGGGGCCCTGGCGATGCGCGTCGAGCAACACCGGGCACGGCGGCCTTGCTCGCGTGCTGGAGGGGCTTGGTCTCGGCCGCGAAGTGCTGTGGGTCGGCTCTGGCGAGGTCACGATGGTCGGCGATGTGCAGCGAGCTGGGGAAGAAGGGAGGGGGTCCTGGGCGCTGTCTTCCTCTTCTCCTCCGTTTCTCACGGCTCGGGTTGGGGCAGAGGGGGCTGGGCTCGACCGCGGCGTCATCCAGGAGCATGGCTACAGGCCTGAGACGAACGGCGACAGTGATCTTCACAGTAAACTTGATTTTTCCCGATTTTCGTCTGCCAGGTGTTCGACGAAATGCCCGCATGAAACTTAAATTCGAATTTTTGAAATTTTTCACTTTGGGTGGTCAACATATTGGATAAGGTTTCCAGAGATATTTTTGTTACCAAGAAAGGTTAAGTTTTGCAGAAATCATAATTCAAATTTTGGTATCGTCACTGTTTCAGATTCAAAGTTTGGCTGATGTTTGGGTGATGTTTTGATTTGAAATTTGGTTAAAAACTTCTTGGTTGAGTTAGTATATCACTTGGTCAAGCTCAACTAACTGGCCAAACACTGAGTTGAGTTACAGATTTCTTAATATAAGTGTCCAAAGTAGGGTGGTCAGTAATATTTTCTAGATCATCTTATTCTTCTCTTTTTCTTTCTTTCTTTTGTTTCTTGTTTCTTTAGCTCTGATAATCTTTCTCTAATGCTTCTGTTGGTTAAGTTAGAATTAACTAACTATTGCACCACCAAAAATAACACACATGAAATCATAGAAGTCATATAATGGGAAATACATGCATACATGCAATGATAATTAAAAAGTTTTATCTTGACCCAAAATTTGGTATTTAAATTCATAGGAAGTGGATTACAAATTTCTGAGTTGTTACAATCTTCCCCCCTTAAAAAGAATCTCGTCCCCGAGATTCACTAATTAAGAACTGAAAAGATTGGGAAACTCTTTCTGAAGGTAATCTTCTCGTTCCCAAGTGGCTTCATCTTCGGTGTGATTACTCCACTGAACTTTCAGAAACTTGATGCTTCGGGTTCGAGTGGTTCTATATGCTTCCTCGAGGATACGAATAGGCACTTCACGATAGGTCAAATCTTTGTTGATGTCCACAGAACGGTGATCAATATTCTTGAAGATTTCTGGCTTCTCCGGTACTTCAAGACATTTCCGAAGTAGAGACACGTGAAAGACATCGTGCACTTCAGACAATTCAGGGGGCATTTCCAACTGGTATGACACTTCTCCTCTCCGGCTTAGTACCTTGAAGGGTCCAATATACCTTGGTGCAAGCTTTCCTTTTACTTGGAATCTTTGCATTCCCTTGAGAGGTGATACTCTGAGATAAACAAAATCTCCAATCTGAAAGGTCAGTTCTCTACGTCTTTTGTCGGCATAACTCTTCTGTCTAGACTGGGCTGCCTTGAGGTAATCACGAATCATGCGAACTTTCTCCTCGGCTTCCTGCAGAATATCAGGTCCAAATATCTGACTGTCTCCTATTTCCGACCAATTCAAAGGGGTACGACACTTTCGTCCATATAAAGCTTCAAATGGGGCCATTTGCAAACTGGCTTGATAACTGTTGTTGTAGGAAAACTCCGCGAAAGGCAGACAATCTTCCCACTTAGCTCCATAGGCTAGAACACAGGCTCTCAACATATCTTCAAGTATCTGATTTACTCTTTCAGTTTGTCCATCAGTCTGAGGGTGGTAAGCGGTGCTAAAGGCTAATTTGGTTCCCAAGGCTTGATGCAAACTTTTCCAAAATCTCGAGGTGAATTGGGTTCCTCGATCAGAAACTATGGTTTTAGGGACTCCATGCAAACTAACAATTTTGGATAGATAAAGATCTGCCAGCTGTCCTGAGGTATAAGTGGTCTTGACAGGAACAAAGTGGGCAACTTTGGTCAGTCTATCCACAATGACCCAGATAGAGTCATTTCCACGGCTAGACCTTGGAAATCCAGTGATGAAATCCATTCCAACAGATTCCCACTTCCATTCCGGAACTTGCAAAGGTTGCAGCAATCCCGCAGGACGTTGATGTTCAGCCTTGACTCTTTGACAAATATCACACTTAGATATGAACGATGCAATCTCACGCTTCATCCCATGCCACCAAAACTGTTCCTTCAAATCTTGGTACATCTTAGTTCCACCGGGATGGATGGAGTAAGGTGTCTCATGGGCTTCCTTCATAATAACTTCCTTCAATTCTGAGTCCGCAGGCACACAAAGACGTCCTTTATACCAAAGAACTCCTTGATCATCTTCTTCAAATCCTGGCACCTTGCCGGAACTAATTCTACGCTTAATTCCGTCAATACTCTCATTTCCCTTCTGGGCCTCTTTGATTTGGCTCAACAAGGTGGGTTGAAACTCAAGGTTGGCTAAAAATCCTTGACTGACTAGTTCCAATCCAAATTTTTCAAACTCTTGGTGTAACATAGGTTGCTCTTCTTTGATCATCATATTCAATGAGCAGGGCTTCCTACTCAATGCATCGGCCACTACATTGGCCTTACCGGGGTGATAATGGATTTCCAAATCATAATCTTTGATCAACTCTATCCATCTTCTTTGCCTCATGTTCAACTCCTTCTGGGTGAAAATATACTTCAAACTCTTGTGATCAGTGTAGATCTCGCAACGGTTACCCATAAGATAGTGCCTCCAGGTCTTCAAAGCTAGAACTACGGCTGCTAACTCCAGATCATGGGTTGGATAATTTTCTTCATGAGGTTGAAGCTGCCGAGAGAGGTAAGCTATGACCTTGCCTTCTTGCATTAGTATGCAACCAAGTCCAAGTTTGGAGGCGTCGCAATAGACATCAAAGTTCTTGGTGATATCGGGCATGGTTAGAATGGGTGCGGTCACCAATCGCTTCTTGAGCTCTTGGAAACTCTCTTCACACTTAGGGGTCCATTCAAACTTCTTGTCCTTCTTCAACAATTGGGTCATTGGCCGGGCAAAGCTTGAAAATCCTTCAACAAACTTGCGGTAATATCCCGCTAATCCGAGAAAACCTCTAACTTCAGTTTGAGTGGTAGGGGCTTCCCATTCCATGACTGATTTGATCTTCTTTGGGTCTACTGATATTCCTCCCGCTGATAATACATGGCCTAAGAATCCAACTTCCTTCAACCAGAACTCACATTTACTGAACTTGGCATACAGCTGATGCTCTCTAAGAGTCTCTAAGATTAGTCTCAAATGGGTTGCATGCTCTTCTTCAGACTTGGAGTAGATAAGAATGTCATCAATGAAGACTACAACAAACTTATCCAAGAACTCCATAAAAACCTTATTCATGAGGTTCATGAAATAAGCAGGGGCATTGGTTAATCCAAAGGACATCACGGTGTACTCATACAATCCGTATCAGGTAGTGAAGGCTGTTTTGGGTATGTCAGTTGCACGGATCTTCAGTTGATGGTATCCAGTTCTAAGGTCTATCTTTGAAAAGACTCGAGCTCCGGTCAATTGGTCAAACATATCATCAATCTTAGGGAGAGGATACTTATTCTTGATGGTAACATCATTTAGCTTGCGGTAATCAGTGCACAGTCGGCTGGAACCGTCACTTTTATCCACAAACAAGACGGGTGATCTCCAAGCAGACGAACTTGGCTGAATCAATCCCTTACTCAACATGTCATCCAATTGCTTCTTCAATTCAACTAGTTCAGCTGGGTTCATACGATAGGGTCATTGGGCTATGGATCCAGTTCCGGGGATAAGCTCAATGATAAACTCAATATCCCGGTCCGGTGGCATTCCTGGTAGCTCATCGGGAAAGACATCCGGGTATTCACAGATGATGGGGACTTGCTCCAGAGTTGGCCCTGAGATACTCTTATGACATCTGGGGATTTGGGTGGGTTTAACTGACACATGATTTACTACAATTCCATGGCTACTCCTCATAGTGATGGTCTTTTTGGCACAATCTATAATTCCTTGGTGTTGAGACATCCAATCCATACCTAGGACTACTTCCAATCCTTTGGTTCCTAACACAATTAAACTGGCTAAGAATGATATCCCATGGATTTCTATGGGCACTGCCAAGCAGGTCCAACTAGCCTTGGTTATTGACCCTGGCATTTGCACAGACATGGTATTTTTCAGGGGTGTTGGTTGAAGTCCACTTTTATCAACGAATAACTGGGTAACAAACGAGTGGGAAGCTCCAGAATCAAACAGAACTCTTGCAGGAACTGAGTTAACAGGGAACATACCAAGCACAACGTCGGTTGCTTCCTGAGCTTCTTCAACATTCATGTGGTTCAGACGGCCTCGAGGGTGAGGCTGGTTCCTTGGTGGATAGTTCTTGCCATTTCCAACACGGCGCTGTTGCTGAGCAGGAGCAGTGGTCTTGGATGCATCATTTAGCTTCTTCAGGCATTCATTGGAGTAGTGCCCTTTGAGTCCGCACTCATAACAGGTAACACCAGACTTGTCACCAGGCTTGGGTAGCACAGGGGCGCCATTTGGCCTAGGGGTATTGGTGTTGAAGTTGTTGCCACTATGTCTTGGAGGTGCACGGTTGAAGTTGTTGCCGGGCGGACGGTTGGGATAGTTGGGACGTGGAGCAGGTGCAGATGGCCTCATAGGTCTAGGGGCGAAACCCATGGGTGGATTTCCCCTTGGCTTCTGCGAGTTGCTTGAGTTGCCTTGATACATCATACGGCGCTTACGGTTCTCTGCAGCTTGCTTGAGTTTGCCTTCCATCTGAATGGCAGAGTCAACCAATGATTCCAGGTCGGCAAAGTGAATGCTGACCAAGACACATTGCATTTCATCATGAAGTCCATCCAGAAACCTTTCTTGCTTCTTCTCAGTGGTGTTGGTGTCATCTGGGGCATACCTAGACAAGGTAAGGAACTTGTCACGGTAGTCAACCACCGATAGGGAACCTTGCTTCAGATTCCTGAACTCATCTCTCATCCTTTTAACCAATCCCAACGGAACATGGGCTTTGCTAAACTTGCTCTTAAACTCCTCCCAAGGCATCACATACCCTTGGGCTTGCATTGCACGAGTGCTATCCCACCAAGCTCTTGCGGCTCCCGCAAGGTAGTGGGTGGTGTACAAGACCTTCTCATTTTCACCAACTTCGGCGACTGCCAAATTGTTCTCCATGGTGCGAAGCCAGTCATCGGCATCTAAGGGTTCTTCAGACTTAGTGAATATAGGTGGGTTGGTATTCTGGAAACTTCTTAACTTGGATCGGTGATCACCATGGCCATTGTTTTCTCCTTCACCATGGCCATTTCCATTGCCATTGTTGTGGTTCATTGCCATCTGGGTTAGTTGCTGAAGGGTGGCCAAGTTAGCTTGGCGCTCAGCTCGGGCTGCTTCCCGGTCTTCCATGATCAACCTTAGCAGTTCGGCCATTTCCGGGTTCGGGGGTGGGGGTGCTCGCGGCATCTGAAGATAAGGTGTGTAAGACAAGAGGGAAAAACTAATTGCTAAGATTTAAATGTAACATGGATGATGCAATTTTTGTCTTACTAAGGCCTTAAGGGCCAAATTCATATTTCATTCAGCAAACATCAAACATACCACACATACGAGTTCACACATTACAAATGGTTTACATCAAACCATGGCGACTCGTCTACTAGAGAGGGGGATACAACTCACACCTACACGAAGTGACTTAAGGTAAACTCATACTAGATAACACGGAAATCTCCAACTCTAAACACCGGGCTCCTCGGGGTCTTCCTCCTCATCATCCACAATGAATCCAGCATCCTCATCATGCTCCGAGTCATCAAGGTCCTCCATGAAGTCGTCCTCGTCACTAATGAGGGCATTATCCTCCTTGCGAAGATCAATGCCTTCCTCCTCACCAAGGTGGCTCTCTAGACTCTCAATGTACTCAGTCAGCTCAGCCACATTGGCCTTCAACTCATCAATGGTGTGATCCCTCTGATTGCACTGGCGGCGAAGACTCTTGCGATCCCGAGCAAGAATCCTGATAGTGCTCCTTGCCTCCACCAGTGCGAAGTGCTCCAGGTTGGCCTTGGTACGGGCACGATCGGCCTCCTACTGAGTGGAGTACAGCAAGAAGTCCATGTGATCGATGTAGGTACTCGGCTCATTTTGCCCTGGCATGTTTGCGGGACGTCCATCCGCATCACGCCGAGCAAAGTTCCTAAAGCGCTCTCCCTGGACCTCCTCAACATGCAGTCCGCACAAGCGGGCGTGCATCTCCTGCATACCTCGGACCAAACCATCGGCCAAAGTGTTCTCCACAAGCTCAAACTTGATCCTTGGAGAACTCAAATCTCCCTTCTTGCCCCGGCAACTGGCCCTGACAAGCCACCGTAGCTCTCCATCCGGGTGCTCATTGAGCACGGCTCCCTTGAACTCCGGATACAGACGATCCAGGAACAAGGTCAGGGTGGTGAGGTCGCGCTCGAAACAAAGGCTGCCACCATGGCCCAACTGGTACTGCTCAGTGAATACCGGTGCCATCTACAAAATTTTAGATTAGATTAAGTTAGTGATCAACTCAAGTGTGCAAAATTTTAAGTAGGTAAAAACTGAAGTATGTACAAAACTTGGTAAATAGAGAGGAAAAGACTAAGCAATTTTAAACCATTACTTATATCCTTGCTTTTGTAAAAGTTTCATTTAACGCCCATTCTAACTAAGGTCTCCTATGGTCAGCCTAGGCTCTGATACCAACTTGTGACAACCCCGAATTTATCACAAATTCGAAGTGCCTGTTATGCATTCCACCACAATCCCAGAATCATTGTTGTGATACACATAACGTAGTTGGTAACCAGTTCCATAGACCTTACAATACGATGGTTCAAATACAATGGTCATAGAGACCAAATTCATATTACAACACAATATAGCAGCGGAAATAACGTCTTCGGGTCCATGCCTTCACCCTACAGGCAATGGCGACTCAGTAGAAGATCTTAGTTCTGATACTCTTCTTCATATCCTTCCTCCAGATACTCCTCCCCAAAGTCTGGCCAAGTTGATAGCCAGGGACACAGCCATGAGTACATTGGATGCACTCGCAAACCATCTTATAAATGAAATGTTGAAGTAGATATGAAAGGTTGATATGGTGGACTAAGCACTAAGTTTAGTTGCAAAAGCTAGTTTTATTTCCCAAGAATGTTCATTGGTGGAAAAGAGGTTTAGTTCTCCAAGTTCAATCTAAAGAGGAACTTCAAGTGTGTCAATATCAATGTCAAGTCAAGTCATGTCATTCACCAAGCTCACCATAAGTTATTATCATCCTTGACAAAAGTCAAGTACAGTTTGCCAACTGTCCATAACCGAGGACGCGGCTATTCAAATAGTTTGAAACCTCTGCAGAGGGGTACACTTTACCCACAAGATTCGATACATCTGCCGGGAGAAATCCACGGATCGTCATACACAAAGTATGCGGGGTTCAGATATTCAAACAAACTCTTTCACTTGCTCACTCTAGTATAGGATCCTTCCCTAGAGCCCAAGATACGGAAATCCCCGTTCCGGCGCCTCTAGTTTTGCCCGCTCCGGGATGCCGGATGAATGGAATCTCCACTCGGTTCAGAAGTACCCGCGCACGGTGCACTTCTATAAAGGATGATACAAGACCTCCCATACTAGGGTGAACAAGCTACGGACTAAGCCCCTTCCCATTTAGGGGTAATGTGGTCGTACGGTAAGGCTGGCTCACATGGTACATCACTTATTATCATTTTTGAAACTCATTCCATAGTTCTTAGTCAAGTTGATTTTCTTCCATAAAGCCATCATGTAGGAGAAATCTCCCATTCAAGTTTCCAAGTTCAAGTCACCAAGTTCAATGGAGGTTCCACTTAGAGATGACTTCAAGTTTATTAGCGACTAAGCAACTACAATGAGTGATGATACCACTAAACTAGGGTTGGATAAACTCAGCTTGATGCTCTTGATAAGCAAGATATCACTACACACCTATCCTTTTACTCTAGCAATTCAATCATGCAATTTTACTTAAACAAGTAGAATGCAATAGTAAAACTAGGCATTTGGAGTATGATTCAACAGATGGCTTGCCTTGGTTGGCAAAGTGTCTGGGGTATTCTTCTTCTTCTTGATAATATTCCCCCTCAATATCCTCCTCAGCAACACTAGCGTCTAATAACGAATAAACACAAAGCACATCATCACTACACCATGCTAATAACACACCAAGCACACATACTTGTTTTCAAACAATAACCTTCCTGTTGGATTTTATTTAAATGGGTTTGCAAGTTTTCTTCCAAGTTGGCATTGAGGGTGCAAGTTAGATTTTCTATCATCTACCATGTGGGGTTTACCTTTTTAAGTATGGGTATTAAACTAAGGGTATTAGTACTAGTTCCAATGAGGAAAGACTCATTAAGTGATTGGTATTGAGGGCAATTTTAATTCTAAGTGTATAATAGAAATCTATCATTTTATGTGACCAACTAGGATTGGATTAGGGTCTAATTGGTACAACTAACAAGGTTTGAGTTGATTAAGGTTGACTAAACAGTAGGGGAGTCGATTAGTGAGTTCACAAACCAATTTTCATAATTTTAGGTGGCTTAAACAATTTTCTAGGAATTTCCTATGATTAATAAAGCTATGGTCACATTATTCTTATTTATTTAAATCCCTAACTCAATTTGAATTCTGACCAAATCCATAGTGTAGAGCAAATCCTAAGCTTTCCAACGCATATTCATTTGCTAGAAATGGATTTGTAAATCTCTTTGAATTAAAGTTTGAAAATCAGATCTGAATCATATTTGAAATAATTCAAACGGCGGGAAAATAATTAAAACGAATTGGACCTAATTCGAAACGAACGGGCCGAATCTCTATAGAACCCAAACGGGCCGGCCCGATAACGTTTCGCGTGGGGCGGGATTTGTTTTTAAAACGAACTGACATGCGGGTCCCACCCGTCAGGTCACTTAAGTGACCCGAAGCGGTATGTTGCCGTTGGATTCTAATCCAACGGCGCATCTGCGTCGTGCTCGTCGGCGAGGGGCGGAGCTCACCTGCGTACGGCGAGGAAGACGACGGCGACGGCGAGGTGCGTAGAGGAAGCAGAGCTCGACGGCGAGGGGTGGAAAAGACTCCAGCGGTGCTCCTCCTCCGGTTCCCAGCCTCCGTTCGTCCAGCGGCGGTCCAATGCGGCGGCGCGGCTTGCGTCCAGTACCGCGCCGGAGGTGCAGGCGTCGTCAAACGAGAGTGAGAGGGAGGGAGAGAAGATGTCTGGGAGAGAGCTGGGAGTGGGGTGAGTCCAGTCGTTTGATCGGCGGGGGCTTTTATAGGCCAGAGCGTCGGGGGCGAGGGCGTCCAGTAGCTCGCCGGTGCGGGGGCCCTGGCGATGCGCGTCGAGCAACACCGGGCACGGCGGCCTTGCTCGCGTGCTGGAGGGGCTTGGTCTCGGCCGCGAAGTGCTGTGGGTCGGCTCTGGCGAGGTCACAATGGTCGGCGACGTGCAGCGAGCTGGGGAAGAAGGGAGGGGGTCCTGGGCTCTGTCTTCCTCTTCTCCTCCGTTTCTCACGTCTCGGGTTGGGGCAGAGGGGGCTGGGCTCGACCGCGGCGTCGTCCAGGAGCATGGCTACAGGCCTGAGACGAACGGCGACAGTGATATTCACAGTAAACTTGATTTTTCCCGATTTTCGTCTGCCAGGTGTTCGACGAAATGCCCGCATGAAACTTAAATTCGAATTTTTGAAATTTTTCACTTTGGGTGGTCAACATATTGGATAAGGTTTCCAGAGATATTTTTGTTACCAAGAAAGGTTAAGTTTTGCAGAAATCATAATTCAAATTTTGGTATTGTCACTGTTTCAGATTCAAAGTTTGGGTGATGTTTGGGTGATGTTCTGATTTGAAATTTGGTTAAAAACTTCTTGGTTGAGTTAGTATATCACTTGGTCAAGCTCAACTAACTGGCCAAACACTGAGTTGAGTTACAGATTTCTTAATATAAGTGTCCAAAGTAGGGTGGTCAGTAATATTTTCTAGATCATCTTATTCTTCTCTTTTTCTTTCTTTCTTTTGTTTCTTGTTTCTTTAGCTCTGATAATCTTTCTCTAATGCTTCTATTGGTTAAGTTAGAATTAACTAACTATTGCACCACCAAAAATAACACACATGAAATCATAGAAGTCATATAATGGGAAATACATGCATACATGCAATGATAATTAAAAAGTTTTATCTTGACCCAAAATTTGGTATTTAAATTCATAGGAAGTGGATTACAAATTTCTGAGTTGTTACACCTGTTTGCCAGGTTGTTCCCAAAGAATAAAAAGGAGATGCCGACAGGCAACCTGAGGAAGCTAGTCGACGCCTTTGACACTCTTGAAGATCCAACACTTCAGCTGAAGCTGTCCTCTGTGAAAAGAGGTGTCGAGGGGACGGTTGCCTTGGCCTTGTCTCATGGCGAGAATGTTGACTGGGAGAAAGTGAGCTCATCTCACACTCCACGCCTGGAAGAAATGAAGGAGTTTTCTCGGAGGCAAAGAAATACACGCCCAATCTTGTGTCCTTGATTCTCCCGGCGCCGATGCCTTTGACTGTTGCGCCTTCATCGAGTGCTCCTCCTACGCCGGATTCCACACCCTCCAAGGTGTCATAGTTTTTCTCGTCTATCTTGTCATATAACCTTGTGTATTAAGTACTTTGCCTTTTGTTGTAAACAAAGCATCCCCTAAATTTAGAATGACTACTCCTTTATCTGTGAATGTCGTATGTGATGATTTTTTCTCTGTTGCTGCCTGTTGTATTGGAATCTTTCCTTTATCCTTCTTTTCCAGTGTATTCTTGCTGATGCTGAAATGTCTGATAAAAACCTTGGCCTGCCGTCAGTAGACACGGTCACCTTCCTAGTTCCCAAAGTTTCATCTGAACCCGATTCTACGGATCGTACTGCTGAATACGTCGATAGAATTACTGATCTCGAAGGTCGACTGAACTCTTTGAAAAATCATACTACTATTGCTATGGGACAAGCCAAAAAAGCTGTTGCATTGTCCCAGAAAGTATCTCTCTTAGAAGATCAAGTGTCTGCTCTGCCGGTAGAAATTTTTCATCTTGAAGAATGCGATCTTTATATGCTCGAGGTCATTGAAGCGGCGAGTGGGCAGTTGCTTGTAAGTTGTCTGGAGCTCCCTAGTTTTTGTGTTGTTATTCCCTTGTGTTGTTCTCATCATTTTTTGCTTAGGCATTTGTTTGGACCCTGCTGCTAAAGAACGTCGAGTGGCCGAGTGAGCTGCGACCCTTGAAGAGGCAACATCTCATATCAACACCTTCTGGTCTGACTCATGCCGCCGGCATGTTGTGGTCCAGCTTTGACAACTATGTTCTCAGTCATGCTTCCAAGGAATCCTTTTACCGCGAGTTTTCATAAGTTGCTGGATGTCTTCAAGACAAGTCGGCGTATCCATCGCCTGATAGAGCTGAATCTGATTGCGGGGGCCAATTTCACTCTTGCTTGGGTGCGAAAGTGGCATCCGCAACTTGATTTTAACAATATGTCTCAGGGTTTGCCTCCTCAGAGATCTAGGTCGACGTTGATGTAGGCGCATATGGACGCTACGATTAAGCCTACGAGGAGGATCATAGCTCGTTTGCTTGAAGCAATGCTCAATTTTTCTGAGAGCATCACTACTTAGACCCGCTTCTAGCTGGATCTGTAGAGGACTGACTGTTGTACAAAGGATTCATGACACCCTATATTGTAATTTAGTCTTTCCTGAATAGATATCCTTGGCATGAGAGTTGTTTTTTCTATCTGATGCCTTTGCGGCTGTATCAAATTCTAGACTCAAGACACTTTTTATTTTCATAGAGTTTGTCACAATTGAGGGTTCATGCATTTGCCGCAGTTTTTTCATTTGCCGTAGTTTTTCGTGCGTTTGCCACGGTTCTTCGAGGATGGAGCCCCTGAGCTTTGACTTATTGCACATAGTAGGAAGGACTTTTCTTTTCATTTATATGCTGAATGTAAAGATACATGGGGAGGCCCAAGGAACCTGACCGGTGGCCTGTGTTCTGGGTTCAGAGGGTCTTGTCCCTATGACTTATGGCTGTATAGCCTTATTTTGAACTAACTCGAAATATCTGGCTGAAAGAGCCTAAAAAGAGTGTTGCCTAAGCAGTAGGAGTCCCAGACTCGTTTGGTGTAGGGTTGTTCGGGTCCTTGATGTGGACCCAAAGTTTCTTCGCTTCAGGTGTGTCATCGATAGGTGCTTCCGTCGATGGGCAAGTTGGGGTTGATGATGTACCGTGCTCTGCTTTTCCTTTTAATTCTCTGTATTCCGCTATTGCACTGAAGGATTGTGCCATCTTGTGAAATTCCTTGTCGCATATGTCATACAATTTGAAACTTCCTTTGACTGTTATGATTCCTTTGGGTCCTGGCATCTTAAGTACCAGGTATGTATAGTGAGGTACTGTCATGAAGCGCGAAAACGCTGGTCGTCCGAGGATCACGTAGTACTGGGATGGCCAGTCCATGACTTCAAACTCCAATTTTTCTTGCCTATAATTCAAATGGTTGCCGAAGCAAATGTCGAGTGTGATTCGACCCAGTGGGTAGTTTGCGCTCCCAGGGACGATTCCGTGGTAGGAGCAGTCTGTCGGATAGAGGAATTCGAGTGAAATATGCATTGCCCGAAGGGTTTTTGCGTAGATGATATTTATCCTGTTGCCTGCATCCATAAATACTCTGCCGACGTCGTATCCTCCAATCTGAGCTTTGAGTACCAAGGGCGCGTTTTCCGGCCGAGGTACTGTTATCGGATGATCTTCTCTGCTGAATTCTATTGGCTGCTCGGACCAGTGTAAGTATTCGGTGTATGCCAGAGGCGAGTTTACTGCCAAGTTGACTTGTTGAGATATGCTTTTCTGGTCCTTGTTGGATTTGGGTACTGGTTGTATCATTGTCGCGATGTGTCCTTTGGATGGGATATAACCTCCGTCATTTTCATTGCTTTTGTCGAGTTGTCCCTGGCGCTGTGGGGCTCCGCTTGTTGGTTGTTGGTTTGCTGGTGGCGTGTTGTTCATGGCTCCTCAGTATCCTTGATTCTTTGATTTGGCTTGCTTGAATCCTACTGCCTCTTGCTGTTTAAGGAATGTCCTACAATCTTTCATTGCATGCCTTGAAACTCTTTTTCCATCGACATACGTATAATGCATGTGGCACGGTCCATTGAGCATGTCATCTGGCGATTGATTGTACTCTCTTGAACCTCTTTGCCGGAACTGCATGTTGCTGCTCAAGTTGTCTCTGTTGTCATTGCAATACCCACTGCTTCTGCGGTCATCACTTTGGTAGTTGTTGTCCTTGTAACTTGCGGCTACCTGGCTATGAGAGCCATAGTTGTCGTAGTTGCAATATCGTCACCTCTGGTTACTGTACCTGTTCGATCTGTCGTCTTCGGGTGATCGAGCTCTCTTGTTCTGATATGCGTCTTCTCCATCTGCAAATCTGTTTGCTACATCCATCAGTTCTGCCACTGTTTTTGGCTTGATCCGGCCCATCTCTTCGACGAAATCTGAATGTCGGAGCCCTTGCGTGAAGGCGTCAATTGCTCTCTTGTCAGAGACATCTTCGGCTGAATTTTTTATTTTACTCTAGCATTGTATGTATGAACAAAGTGTCTCCCCTGATTTTTGGGTGCAAGCTTTGAGTTCTTTGGTTGATGCTGGCCTTTTGTAAGTTGATTTGAAGTTGCCTATGAATTGTTTGGCGAGTTCGTCCCAGCTCCCGATTGTTTCTTTTTCGAGTTTGCCTAACCATGACCATGCTGCTCCGGTGAGGTGTAACCGCAGGCTTTGCATTGCTATTTCCTTGGAGCCCCCGAGTATTTTTACTGCATGCAGGTAATCTGATAACCATGATTGTGGCTCTTGTGACCTGTCGTATTTCTGCTGATCGTGCGGTAACTTGAATCCTTTGGGTACTGGCGCTCTGCGAACTTGTCGAGTAAAGCATGCTGCCCTATCTCTATTTCATCATTGTCATTGTCGTATGCGTATCTCGGGGATTTGGATCTTCGGCTTCCTCCTTGCTGTGGGATGTTGTAGTGCCTTTGTGATGTGGATTGTGAACGTCGACCTCTGCTTCTGTGCTGAGGACTATTGTGACAATGTGGCGACTTGTCTTTATGTGGGGATCGAGACCTCTGGGATCCTCCATGATGACGCGGTGCTTCGTCTCTTGCTTTAACTTGTCTCCTACTAGCCCTAGTCCTTGCAGTGCTGCTCTATGCATATGCTCTCGTGGGTCTCCTGGTGTTGGTTGCGTGGTGAACAGGTAAGCTTGAGCTCCTACAAGTGCTGCTTTGGGTGTCTTTGGTATAATGTTCTCTCGCTCATCGACTAATAGGAAAGATGAGTCAAGGTTTCGTGATATATTCCTTCTGTCAGCATGCTCGAGGTTGTCCACCTGAGATCCGTGTCTGTGGTGCCTTCCGCTATTTGTGTGTGATGCATTGCTTCTTTCTGCATGGTATGCTTTGCTTGTCCCACTGACTAACTCTCGCCTTTTCCTGATTTTGCTTTTCTCTTTTTCCAACTGCTGCGACTGCCGGTGCAACGCATAATGGTACCCCAGAAGTACCATCTCGCCTTGCGTCAATCGGGATAGCTGCGCCGTTGTTGACTGTTGCTTTGATTGCATCCCAATTTTCTACTGTTAGCTAAATCTTCCTTCTGCTTGTTATGGATTCTGTGGTGTCCCCCTCTTCCATATGGTTTGCTCCTCTCCTGACATTTGCTGGGTTGATGATTGGGCTATTGTTGCCATCAAACTCTTCGGACGTGTCATCGATGATTGAGTATACTTGGTGTTGGCTATGGATATCTCTGTTTGAACGCGAAGAGAAGATTGTATATCATAGAGTTCTAGTCCTGTCATGGGGATGACTAATGTGGCATACCACGGGCCGAGCTATCTGCCGGCTGGCGTGCCAGGAGTCTCCACGGCTCGAAGATAAGAAGACCGGCCCCGCCCGAAGGGCCGGCTGCGCCAGCAGCCGGCTGGCGATTCCGCCGAGGAGAGCCAGAGCTGGGCGATGAAGACAAAATCCCTCCAATGGCTGTTTCGCCAAAAGTGGGCTGGCCCCGACAAGAACGACAGAGGCCAAGGACGGGAGTGACAAACGCCATGACCGGCCTCAGCCAATCAATGATCAAAGACCCTTCCCCACGACGGGATCCGAGGCAAAAGGGAGGGGATATGCCTCCCAGACGCCGGTCCAGGGGAAAGGCGCTTTATAAAGCGCCTTTGTTAGAGCAGGGCCAGAGGATCATGCCAAGGACGTGGCCACGAAGGAGCCGGCAGCCGGCCAAAACGCTACCTAACCTGTAACCAGGGCCCCGCCTATATAAGGGGGCCTGGACCCTTAGTCTAGGGGGATCCAATCTTCTTCTTCCTCCTCTAGCCCAAACAGCTCGAGGAGCACTGTAATCGATACTGTCTAGATAATACAAAGCAGGTAGGAAGTAGGGGCTTTACCTCCACCCGGGAGGGCCCTGAACCTGGGTAAACCGTGGTGTCTCAGTAGGCACAATCCCGAGCTGGGCCCCTCATCACCACCGTCGAGCCCCTTCGATAAGCCTCCCCATGGCTACTGTCTCTAAATTCCCATGACAGTTGGCGCCCACCGTGGGGCAAAGCGCGGCGGCGAGCGGAGTCAAGTTCCGGCCGGGATCCCCATCGATCCCTGGTGAAAGGGTCGCCTCCGGCCTTGTCTGGAGGTTCGGCACCCTCGACTGCATCAGCGACAACTTGGACTGCTTCGGGAACGGCTTCGGCAGCGGCTCCTTCCTCGACATCGGCAGCCGCTGCTTCTACGTCGCCAAGCCCTTCCCAGAGGAGGTAACCGACGTCCTCGATCCTCTCAGCGACGGAGGTTCGAGTTGCGGCGAAAGCTGTGACTTTGGTGCCATGGTCGAAGTGATGGCCCTGGGAGATGAGGAGGGCAGCGACCAACCGCGCTCCACGCGCCCGCCGCTCGAATGCCTTCCTCCACCGGAGCAGAATGCTCCACTCCCAGAGCAGGACACCTCGGACGTCGCCGTCGTGGACCTGCGCGCACCGCTCGACCGCGTCATCGACCCCGCCCAGGTCGCCGAGACCCTGGAGCGGACGCGTCTCGTCCTCCTCAGCAAGGTGGCCGAGGACGAGGTCAACCGGCGCCGCGTGAGCACCACGCTCAGTGAGTTCTACGACGTGCATGGAGACGCACCGACCGAGCTCGCTTGTGATCTGCTGCGCAGCTTCGCTACCGCGGGCCCCGGCCAGATCCATCGGTCGCCAGCGGCAAGCCGAGGCCGTGGAGGGCGCGGACAGGGCGGCCGTGCTCCGAGCGGCAACGCCCAAGGCCGCCGCGTCTAGCAAGGTGGCGGAGCAAGCAGGCCACGCCAGATCCCGGTGCCAGCGCCAGGGTCAGAGTCCCAGACTTGCCCACCGGCGCTGCACGTCCACCTGTGGCTTGACCACGTCGAGACGTTCCCCAGAGGATCTGCTAGCTCAAAGCGAGCGGCTTCAGACCAAGGAGGCCCGGGGGCTGCCGGCAGCAGTCAAGGGCGCAAAGAGGGCAAGTGCACCCTCGATGCTGCCCTCGACCAGCCGTGCAAGTTCCACAATTCCCCGGGCAGGGAAGCGACCCACTCCATGCGTCAATGCCGGTTCGTAAGAGAGCTGGAGCAACGCGCTCGGCAGATCCCTGGAGCGCCGCAAGCGCAACCGGCTGGAGGTCAGGAGGACCAACAGCAAGACCCGGCTGGAGGCGAGCCGGATCAAGATGATGACTTCCCAGTGGATGTTGAGCAATATCACATCTTCGCTACCCCCGGCAAGGATAAAAGGAATGACCTTTGGCATGAGGTAGAGGTGAACGCTGTGATGCCTGCAGAACCCCAATTCATGCATTGGTCTGAGGCGGCTATCACTTGGGGGCGCGAGGACCATCCTCGGCTGATGCCCAGCCCTGGAGAATATGCTCTGGTTCTGGACCCTGTTGTGTACTCCGATACGCACATGTGCCGGTTCTCCCACGTGCTCATCGACGGCGGCAACAGCATCAACCTGCTTTACCGAAGCTCTTTGGAGAAGTTGGGCATCCCGCTTGCTCAGCTGAAATCGAGCCGGCTCACCTTCCATGGCATCGTGCCTGGGCATTCTTGCACCCCTTTGGGCAAGGTGCAGCTGGAGGTTCTCTTCGGAAAGAAAGGGAACAGCCGCCATGAGCCCATCTGGTTCGAGGTGGTGGACATCAGCAGTCCTTACCATGCGCTGCTTGGCCGTCCGGCTCTGGCAAAGTTCATGGCGGTGCCGCACTACGCCTACCTGAAGATGCTCCCAGGGCCCAAGGGCATGATCACTGTCACGGGAAGCTTCAAGAAGTCCCTGGCATGTGCAAAGGAGAGCTCACAGCTGGCAGAGGCACTGGTCATCGCTGAGGAGAAGCGGCAGCTTCTACATCGCGTGGAGCTCGCCCAGCAAGATGTGCCGATTCGCCAGTCGCCGGTGGAGCAATTCAAGCCGGCCAACGACACCAAGAAGATCTTGCTGGACGAGAGTGATCCCTCCAAGTACGTCATCATCGGCACCAGCCTTTCTGCTAAATAGGAAAGCGAGCTCACCAGCTTCCTCCGTGAGAATCGGGACATCTTTGCATGGTCTCCAAAGGACATGCTAGGTGTGCTGAGGGAGCTGGCTGAGCACTCACTCAATGTCAGGCCGGATGCCAAGCCGGTCAAGCAACCATTGTGGCGTTTCGCAGAAGAGAAAAGGAAAGCTATTGGCGAGGAGATAGCCCGGCTCCTTGCAGTCGGCTTTATCATGGAGGTATTTTACCCTGACTGGCTTGCGAACCCAGTCCTGGTTCTGAAGAAGAACAACACTTGGCGTATGTGTATCGACTACACCAGCCTCAACAAGGCTTGCCCCAAGGATCCATTTGCGCTACCACGCATTGACCAGGTAATCGATTCCACAGCCGGTTGCGACCTGCTGTTCTTCCTGGATGCCTATTCAGGCTACTACCAGATCCCGCTCTACCAGCCGGATCAGATCAAGACGTCCTTCATCACCCCATATGGAGCCTACTGCTACGTCACCATGCCATTCGGCCTGAAGAACGCTGGAGCCACTTACCAGCGAACCATGCAGCGGTGTCTGCAAGGGTAGATTGGGAGGAACGTGCACGCTTACGTGGACGACGTGGTGGCGAAGACCAAGCAGAGCAGCACGCTCCTGGATGACCTCAAGGAGACCTTCGCCAACCTGCGGCGCTATCGCATGAAGCTCAGCCCAGAAAAGTGCACCTTGGGCGTGCCGGCTGGACAGCTCCTAGGTTATATCATCTCCTAGCGAGGGATCGAGGCTAACCCCTCGAAGATAAAAGCCATCGAGGCCCTCGAGCCTCCCACCCAGCTCAGAGACGTGCAGAAGTTTGCTGGTTCGTCAGCCAGCTCGGGGAGAAGGCCATGCCGATGTACCAGCTGATGAAGAAGACATACCACTTCGTTTGGTCCCAGCGCGCTGATGATGCCTTCAACGACCTCAAGCGAGCCTTGTCTACTGCGCCGGCTCCGCGAGAGCCAATGCTGCTCTACATCGCGGCTACTCCGCGATTCATCAGCGTCGTGATCGTGGTGGAGCGCACCAAAGAAGGCAAGGATCTGTCGGTTCAGCGCCCGGTGTACTACCTGAGTAAGGTGCTCACCCACTCCAAGCAGAACTACCCGCACTACCAGAAGGTCGCGTACGACGTGTACATGGCGGCCAAGAAGCTGAAGCACTACTTCGAGGAGCACCCTATCACGGTGGTGAGCACCACTCCGCTCTCGGAGATCATTGGGTGCAAAGACGCGTCAGGAAGAGTGGCCAAATGGGTGATTGAGCTCGCTGCTCATACCATTCAGTACAAGCCTAGGACGACGATCAAGTCGCAGATCATAGCGGATTTCTTCGCTGACTGGGGAGAGCACCAATACCTGCCGCCGGCTCCGGACTCCACCCACTGGCTCATGCACTTCGATGGCTCCAAGATGCTTGGCGGCTTGGGAGCCGGCGTTGTCCTCACCTCTCCTAAGGGAGACAAGCTGTAGTACGTGCTGCAGATGCACTTCCGTGTATCGAACAACGTCGCCGAATACGAGGCCCTGGTACATGGGCTCAAGATGGCCAAGGAGATTGGCATCCGGAGGATCCTCTGCTTCGGAGACTCCGACCTGGTAACGCACCAGGTCTCGGGAGAATGGGACGCCAAGGACGCCAACATGGCCTCCTATCGCTTCTACGTGCAGCAGCTCAGTGGATTCTTCGAGGGCTGTGAGTTCCACCACATCCCCAGAGGAAACAACGACGAGGCGGACCGGCTGTCCAAGATCGGCTCCACCAGGCAGGATATCCCAGCTGGGGTGTCACTAGAGATCATCCGCAAGCCGTCCATCAAGCCTTCGCCGGAATCTATGTCTATCTACGTGCCTGGAGACCCTCCCCCGGCTCAGGTCCCACCACCAGACCTGGGGGCTGCCGCTTCGGGGCTGAAGGAGGCAGCCGGCCAGCCCAGCGCGGCCGGCTTGACGAAAGACTCGGGGGCTGCCGGCTCCATGTCGGCTCTTCCAGCCGGCCAATCGGACGAAGCCGGCACGACGATGGACCCGGGGGCTGCTGATCCCTTGGTCGCCAGTGTCTTCCACATACGGGAGATACCATCATGGGCAGAACCATTCTCCAACTACCTCATCACTGGGGACTTGCCGCAAGACGAAGTGGAAGCTAGGCGAATTCAACGCCACGCAGGGGCGTACACCATCATCAACAGCGAGCTGTACAAGCGCAGCGTGTCAGGCATCTTCCAGAAGTGCATCGAGCCGAAAGAAGGGATAGAGCTGCTAAGAGAAATACACCAAGGGGAGTGCGGACATCACACATCTTCCGGAGCTTTGGTGGCCAAAGCCTTCCGCCATGGTTTCTACTGGCCAACGGCCAAGCAGAATGCAGAGCAACTGGTAAAACAGTGCAATGGCTGCCAGCGATTCTCCAAGCACAGAAACACTCCAGCGGCAGCCCTCAAGACCATCCCGCTCACCTGGCCGTTCGCAGTTTGGGGCCTGGACATGGTAGGGCCATTCAAGACCGCACCCGGGGGCTTGACGCACCTGCTAGTTGCTGTGGACAAGTTCACCAAGTGGATCGAGGCCAAGCCAATCAAAAAACTCGATGGCTCGTCCACCATCAAGTTCTTCAACAAGATCATCACAAGATATGGAGTTCCCCACAGCATCATCACGGACAACGAGATAAACTTTGCGAAGGGAGTCTTTGCTGATTACTGTGGCAAGAAGGGCATCCGGCTGGACTTAGCGTCAGTAGCGCACCCTCAGACAAATGGGCAAGTGGAGAAGGCAAATGGGCTGATCCTGGCTGACATCAAACCAAGGCTGGTCGAGCCTCTTGAGCGCTCAGCCGAGTGTTGGGTCGAAGAGCTACCCTTAGTGCTCTGGAGCCTGCGCACCACTCCAAACCGTTCTGTTGGCTTCACGCCTTTCTTCCTGGTCTATGGAGCGAAAGCGGTGTTGCCCACTGATATCAAATTCGATGCACCCAGAGTTGTCCAGTACACGGAGAAGCAAGCAAAAGAAGCTCGTGAGGACGGCGTCAACCTCCTCGAGGAAGCACGAGAACAGGCTCTGGCCAGATCAGCGCTCTATCAGCAGCAGCTACGACGATACCACAGCCGGAAAATCCGTCTGCTCGCATTTCGCAAAGGAGATCTCATACTTCGGCTGATCCAGAACACCAAAGGCATGCACAAGCTGTCCTCTCCTTGGGAGGGACCGTTCATTGTCAGCCGGGTGCTGGGCAATGGGGCTTACTACCTCATCGACGCACAAGAGCCCAGGAAGAACAAGGCAGATAACTCTGACAAGAAGACGGAGCGTCCCTGGAACGTCAGTCTCCTAAGACCTTTCTTCTGCTAAGGCAAAAGCTTGTACCCCGAAAAACTTGTCAATGAATAAAGGATGACGGAACGGCTAGTTACGGCCGGCTCCGAGGAAAACACTTCGTGTATGTTTTGCTTCCTGCGTTATTCACTTGACCGGCAGCCAGCTCCGGGCACCGAGCCACAGCCGGCAGCCCTAAAAAATGATCGATTTCTCGTCAGCCGGATGAGTACTACGTATGAAGAAGGTCTCGAGCCCAACCTCCACCGTCTGGCTCCGCGCAGCCGGACGGATAGGAGCCAGCAGGCCACATACGAAGGAAAGTCGCAGAGCAGAACCGTAAACGATGGAAAAGCCGCTCAACCAAGCGTGGGGGGCTGTGTTCGCTAACCATGCGTTGACTTGCACGAGTCGGGTGCCCGATAAACCGAAGTACTACTTCTCACTCCACGGCACGCTCCCACCCTAGGCCGGCATTCGGCTGTCGGCCCAAGGGAGACCAACCGGCACCAGGCTGCCGGTTGGGGGTAGAAGGGCCGAAGGGTGGGAAGATTAAGGAAAAAAGTTGAGGGAACCGGGCTAAGGCAAGCCAGCGAGTGGTTGACGATCACAGCCTCTCGACATTTGGGCCGAGTAGCCACGTCAGAGAGGTTCGAAGCTAGAGCTGCCTCGCTCGACGTCGGCACCGTACGCGGAAAAGTTAGTTTCGAGCCAGCTGTCAGTCCAGCTACCCCAAAACTCGGGGGCTAGGGGGGAAGGGAATTGGCCCTCAGAAGTAGGCCGGTTCCAGTACCTCGCCAGTTGTCCGCTCAGCCGGCGCTGCGATATGATTAGCAAATGAGCGACGAAATCGAAACCTAACGACCGCAAAGAGGTGGCTAGAGCCAAAAACTCGGAGATTTACTCCAACCGCGGCAAGGGACGTGCGAAGGCCTAGGAAGGGAGACGTGCTGGCTCCGGCCCCGCTCGAGCCGGTATGGGACTTAGCCTTCACTCCAACCTCTCCAAACTGGGTAAGCTCGCACTTCCCAGAGCCGGCCAGCAAAGGCACTACTCCCTCCGCGCCGAAGCCGGAGGTCCTTGCCCAAAGCATCTACGCAGGACAGTGACCATCGTAGCCCCTACCTACGGATTCGCGCGGCAATGGTTTGTCGAAGGAAGAGCCCTAGCCGGGGAGTCATCACAGTGCGATGATATAAACAGAAGACATTTGCGCGATGGCAAAGCACACAGTAAACGAAGAAGGACAAGAGTTCATTAAGCAGAAGTCTGACGATTACAAAAGCTCCCTAAACTACTATCCTAAGAGTGCCAAGAATCCCTTGCCCGGGAGATGCTCGCCTTCCTCGGCCTGGCGCGAGCGCCGCATGGACTTCGCCCCAGAGAAGCCCGCGTTGGAGGTCGACGGAGCCCGTCCTTCACGGCTGGGTGGCATAGGTACGGGCGGAGAGGGTGGCGTCGAAGAAGCAGACGGTGAAGTCCTTCTTCCCATCGTGGCGAGTGAGGAGGATGAACCAGCCCTCGTGCGCGCCGTAGTCGAGGAAAAACTTCGACCACCCGTCGCGGAAGTAGCACACCCCCTGGCCGTCGTAGTAAACCTCGACGCGGTACATGGGCTGGCCGCCGCTGCATTCCTGCAGCTTGGCGTAAGCCATTTCCTGGCCTTCCATCGAGTCCGTGAACTGGGACGGAAGCCGGAGGAGGTCCCGGGACCCGGCAAGCGCAGGGACGATGCAGGTCGACCATCCCTCGGCTGAGATGTAGGCCAGCGGTTGCAGTGCTGGTTTCACCAACCAGGGCCGCGACGGGCCCAGCGGAGAAGAGGCCGCCGTGCGGGGCTTCGCGGAAGTGGAGGCGACGACCCTGAGGACAGCAGGGGCCTTCTTATTTTTGCTGCCCGGTGGCCGCCCGCGACGGTGGGATGACAAAGGAGCAGCGGCCGCTGGGGGAGCGGATTTCCTCTTGCTCCCCTTTGGACGACCAGGCCCCCGCCTCTCCGGAACGCCCACATTGCCGGGAGCCCCAGTCGCCCGGGGCGTGATAGAAGTGGACGGAGCGGCGGCGGCCCTCGCTGCAAGAGCCTCCAAGGTCTTCTTGTTGTGGCTCCCTTTCGGGCGACCGCGTTTCTGAGACGCTGGAGGTGACATCTCCGGCGCTCCGCCCTCTTTCTCGCCCTCCGTCGGGACCTTGTCGCCACCTACGGCGGAACCACTGAGGGAGGACATGGTGAAACTGGGCTAGGAGAAGTGAGACTCGAGGCGAGGGGAGAAGTGGGGATGCGCCCTTGGCCACGGGCGCACTCAGTATTTAAAGGGAAGTGGTGAAGAGGATAACCCCCGATGTTTCGGTAACCACCCCCCCACATCGTGTGCAACCGTTGTGGCTGCCGCAGCGGATCGTGGGGGGAAACCGATGGGACACGTCGCTGACGTATGCCACTCCATCCCACATGATGGCTCGGGAAGTTAAGATGGTGATGATTCCGAAGTCAAGATGACAAGACTGGCCACTGGCGCACTGCGCCGGCCGCGTGGGATCAAGACCCGAAACGGCACAAGTTCCTAGGGGGTAGCGCACCGGCTCACGACCGTCGAGCAGCCGCCAGCTGGATTGGACCTGGAGCTGGCACGTCTCGAGACGGCTGGAGGAGTTCCGCGCAATCGGGCCTCGAGGCCCACAACCTCTAGACTAGACGGAAAATCCTGGGACTTCGACGAAAATGAGCAAGACTTCGGCGAGGAAAAGAACCCGCCGAAGCCCCATGCTAACCCATGAGACTTCGCCAGTTTCGGGGGCTAGTGTCATGGGGATGACTAATGGGGCATGTCACAGGCCGAGCTATCTACCGGCTGGCGTCCCAAGAGTCTCCACAGCTCGAAGATAAGAAGACCGGCTCCGCCCGAAGGGCCGGCTGCGCCAGCAGGCGGCTGGCGATTCCGCCGAGGAGAGCCAGAGCCGGGCGATGAAGACAAAAGCCCTCCAATGGCTGTTTCGCCAAAAGTGGGCTGGCCCCGACAAGAACGATAGAGGCCAAGGACGGGAGTGACAAACGCCATGACCGGCCTCAGCCAATCAGCGATCAAAGACCCTTCCCCACGAGGGGATCCGAGGCAAAAGGGAGAGGATATGCCTCCCAGACGCCGGTCCAGGGGAAAGGCGCTTTATAAAGCGCCTTTGTCAGAGCAGGGCCAGAGGATCATGCCAAGGACGTGGCCACGGAGGAGCCGGCAGCCGGCCAAAATGCTACCTAACCTGTAACCAGGCCCCCACCTATATAAGGGGGCCTGGACCCTTAGTCTAGGGAGATCCAATCTTCTTCTTCCTCCTCTAGCCCGAACAGCTCGAGGAGCACTGTAATCGATACTGTCCAGATAATACGAAGCAGGCAGGAAGTAGGGGCTTTACCTCCACCCGGGAGGGCCCTGAACCTGGGTAAACCATGGTGTCTCAGTAGGCACAATCCCGAGCCGGGCCCCTCATCACCACCGTCGAGCCCCTTCGATAAGCCTCCCCATGGCTACTGTCTCTAAATTCCCACGACAAGTCCTAACTTCCATGTATCGTCAGAATCATTGGAGATATTGCCGTAACAGATCATGAAATCTTCTTTGGAGTAGCTCCTTGACATAGTGGAGTTTCCGTCGGAACCCATATCCTGATAACCTGATGATTCCTCGGGGTCTAAGTTTTCCATGATTTCGTCGAGTTCTTTGACTGTGTCTCTTTTTGCTAGCTTGACGCTGACCGGCGAGTTTACCTCGTTGGATGAGCCAACCGATGTGAAAGGACATTTATTGTCCTAATATGTTTTGGTATTGATGATGTATGTTAATCAACAAGTATAGCTGTCATGTTTGAATTTGCAGAAAATCAAGGCAGATTATTGTTAAGCGGTAGTACCGCCCGCTCGGTGGGTACTACCACCTGTGCCATTTCTGCGCAGGCTGTCACTGCCTGGTAGTACTACCGCGGTAGTACCGCTCACTCTCCAGGAGCGGTACTACCGCCCCCCTGTACCGGGCCACTACCGCTTAGGCTCGAGATGCTTGCAGTAAAGTGGATTTTTTTAAGCGGTAGCTAGGCGGAGGTGGAGCGGTAGTACCGCCCTGCTTGGTGGCTGCCACTTCAACAAGGCGAGCGGTAGTACCGCGCAGGCGGCCGGTACTACCGCTCCTGGAGATTCTGGCCAGGAATTGGGTGCCAGTACTACCGCCCCCAGCACCGGGCCTATACCGCTTTGGCATGTTCCGCTCTTGGTATTTGCTTTAAATTAAGCGGTACTGGAGTGGTAGGGCCCGGTAATACCGCCGGGCCCTCTGCTGGAGAAGATGAAGACCATGGCCAGTACTACCGCTGGGCTCAACGGTACTACCGTCCTCCAGGATTTTCTGCTGGGCGGTAGTACCGCTCGGGACGCTGTAATGGCCACTTTTGTGCCCCACCTATAAATAGGAGAGGTCTTCTTCTCCAAAGGGTTACCTCAAATTTTTTCTCTCCTCCATTAATGCAAGAGCTTCACCTTCGTAGATCTCTCTCTCTAGCAAACCAAATCCTCCAAGATTTGGTAGATTGGGAGGGGAGCCCTAGATCTAAAATCCTATCCAAGTGAATTGATTTTGCCCCACCCATCCTCCGTGGATCTTGCCTTGAGAAAAATAGGTCACCTTGAAGCTTCCTCCGTGTAAAAGCTTCGTGGTTTTCTTTTGGGGGGCCTCCAATTGAGTTGTGGAGTTGTGCCCCAACCTCCGTGTAAGAGTTTCGGTCGGTGCCCCCAATACCACCGCTTAGTGGAAACGAGCTAGCCTCTATGGCTTGCTCACTGGAGAACAAGGTGAGCCTTTGTGGCGTTGGTGGACTCCGTGTCGCCACACCTATCCAACATAGACGTACTTCCCCTCAAAAGGAAGGAACTACGGGAATACATCCTTGTGTCTCCGGTTTCTGGTCTTTAGTTATTTCATTCCCTTACTTGTATCTTGTGTACTTGCTTGCTTGTCACTTGTAGGAAATTCATCTAGTTGCACATCTAGTGAATTTACTTAGTGTCAAGCCATAAAATTGAAAAAGATTAAAAATTGACTTAGCGCCTATTCAAACCCCCCTCTAGTCGCCTGTATAGATCCTTTCACGATGCTTCTGGAGTTACTACGATTGCGATTCTTCCTGCCAACAGACCCGATTTTATCGGATCTGAAAGGCGAATTGAGCTCAGAGACCCAACGCGAAAGTTGAAACTTCCAATCTTCAAATCCATCTCCTGATCTAGACTTGCGAAGGCCGGAGCTAGGGTTGGTTTATGTGGTTGAAAATCTACGGCTCCAAAGGTGATCTGGTTTCCGTTGATCTTCGGGTTGCTCTTTAAAAGAAGCAAAAAAAGCTGTCGGATTCATGATTCTGAAGTCCAAGCTCCCCACGGTCGGCGCCAATTGATGAGGGTTAACTCCGCAAATGTCCTAAATGAAGTACTTAAGATCGGGGGAAGAGGACGTCAGATGAACTCGAAGGTAGGGTTTCAGACAAACAAGGCAAATAGCATGTATTGAGAGTAAACTTAGAATCAATCTTAGCTCGATCTCGATGTGTCCCTAGCCGGCCTCTCCTGGCCCCTATTTATAGGTGGCCAGGTCTCGAGGAACTGGTCGGGTTCAATACAGATTATAATATGGGTTATAATGCAATCTCATACTTTGAGTATGATTACTCTTGGGCCCAGCTTCCATTGGCCTCTACCCGAACGGATCCCAAGGGTACTAAGATAATGGGCCTCGGTAGTCATACCCTTATCACCATGGCTGGTGGTGCGGTGTTGAGGTAGGAGTTTTGTAGATGACCGCTGATGGTGCAGTGTTGATGATGTAGATACCGACCAGTTGGGAACCCCAAGAGAAGGTCTGATGAGCACAGCAGCAAGTTTTCCCTCAGTTATGAAACCAAGGTAATCAATCCAGTAGGAGAAAGCCAAACTTTAGAAGGTGATGCTTGCTAGCTTCGCGACACTCCGGACAATGGCGCCAGACAACTTGTTGGTGCATAGTTGACGTAGGAGCTTCTTCACCTAGTAGCAACGTGAAACCTGCACACAACACAAACAAGTACTTTGCTCCCAACTTACGATGAGGTTGTCAATCTCACCGATTTGCTGTAAACAAAGGAATGAGCGTATCGAGTGGTAAAAGGATAATAATAATGCAAGTAAAGTAAACAGTGCGAGTAAAGTAAACAGTGCGAGTAAAGTAAACGGTAAAGCTATGTAAAGGAAACTGGACCGGGGTCCACAGTTCACTAGTGGTGTCTCTCCATAATATAAATAAAAGCATGCTGGGTAAACAAATTATAGTAGGGCAATTGATAGAGTAAAGATAACATACATACATCACGAGGATCACTATGAGGCTTACTCTGGGCATTACGACAAAATACATAGACCGTAATCCAACTGCATCTATGACTAAAAATCCACTCGCGGGGAATCGTCTGAGGACCCCTTGAGTATTAAGTTGCGAACAACAGATAATATCATTAAGCAAAGTGCGTACTATAAACAAAGCAAATGTCGTTGGACATGTCGTCGTGGTGAAACAACATATGCCATAGGATGGCTTAAATGGGGGCCGACTAGATGCTGGAGGATTCGGGAGAGGGGAACGAGCTAAAGAGCCCGACAGAAAGGAACACAGATCTACCCAGGTTCGGGGCTCTCGTAAGGAGATAACACCCCTACTCCTGCTCTACTAGTTGTATATCTGGATCGATGGAGTACACAACAATGGTGCTTCCTAGCTCTCTGCTAGAGAAGGAAGAATGACAGCTAAGTGTAGGAACACAGAGTGACCAACCAACCTTCAACCCTTTGCTAGGACTCCCTGTGCCACCTTATATAGTGGTGGCCAGGGTTACAACGGTCATAGAAGACCAGGAGACACCAACTACACTCCAAACAGGACTTGCTGTCGAGGGCAGACGCCCATGACTTTCTCCCTGATTGCTCTCGATGGGACTCCCCTTGCTGTACCTTGTACTTCCAGGACTGTGACCTTACCACTCTGAGGTAAGCTTGTACTTGTGCACAGTGAGGGTAGGTAACCTCCACTGTGCACCCTGCCATCACCCTGCTACCATGCTTGGATGTTTTCTTCCTTGATTGTAGCGATGTGACACCTTGGTTGACTTGAGTATCCCGGATATGACCGTTGGCCATATCCTGGACATATATGCCGGACCTACGACCTATGAAGGTCGGGTAACCCGGTCTCCCCTGCTCCTGCACAACACACAGAATAGATAGGCCGGCATATCTAAGTATATGCCGGCACACCCCAGTTAGTATTCCGGTTAATCCGGCATATCCAGACATCAGCCGGGATATACATATATGCCGGCCTGGCCGATGCTCCTATATTCCGGCCAGGCCCTTCCCTTGGTCAACCGGCATAAAAGTCAACCACAAACCTTGTATCTTTCTAGCCTCTTGACCCTACCGGGGGTCATCCCCCCGACACTAGTCCCCGAAGCTGCCGAGGTTCCCCAGCCATAACTGTGGAGCCTTGACAGGTTCAACATATCTTCTTTTCATTATACTCCGGTTCTCCGGTATATCCTGACGATCGGATTATATGCCGGGACATCCGCACATATCCCGGCCACTGTTCCTTATCCCAACGTTATTCCGGCCGGTCCCGAGGGTATTCCGGACGGAACATATACATCGGGCAGTTATTCCGACATATAGACGAGTCTTCCTCGAGAAGCCACGCCTGACAGTTTGCATCGAAACTTGTAACTGCCCTGCCACCTCGAACGGTCACACGACGTGACGGTTCACAGCGCAGTTACTCCTTGCCATCATTGCGTCATGGCACGGTTACAGGAACCGCCGCCCCACTCCGTGCCGCCACGTGGCGGCTCGCCACAGAAACGGTCGGGGGAGTGGAGCACTATCCTCCCCACGACCCTTACCTGGCAGGCATATAAATAGGGCGGCAGGGGTAAACTTCTCTTTTTACCCCCCCCCCCACCATCGTCTTCCTCGCCTGCTCCTCTGCCTCCTGCGCTCCACCGCCGGAACGAAGAACAGAGGAACAGCATCGCCGCCGTCGTCGACCTGCTCCCCGCCGACGCCGACGCTTCTATGATGCCCGACATCTCTGTCGACGACGCCGCCGCCGCCGCATCTCTCCTTCGCGACACTGCTGGGAGATCGGACCTCCTCCCGCACGCTCGTTGCCGCCGTTCCGCCGCCGTCGACCAAGCTCCGGTGAGTTCCTCTTTCCCTCTGTTCTTCCTCTTTCATCCCTCCTGCCTCTTACCACGATAGCCCTGCTAGCTTGAATCTGCGGTAACTTCACTGCTTGATGTCTCTTTGACTCGATTTAGCATTGCCAGTGATATCTCTTTGGAGTACACCGCTGTTCTTCCGTGGGAATTATATCCACGTTTATTTCCGATTTTAACTGCCTCGGTAGATCTTCTATTTCTGCTAACATTGGTGAGAGCTGTATGCCGGAGAGACTAACCTCCCTCTTTTCTCCGGCCTTGATAGGAATAACATCACGGGACTCCGGCTATCACGCCTTGTACCGGCCATCCCGATGGCTTCATCGAGCATGACAGGTACCTCGGCCTCGGAGGAAGATACCTCGGCCCGGGTCCAAGGACGCTCCGGCTGGAAGGGATCGGAGGTCACCCCGGCCGACATATCCTGGGTCACCTCCACCAGGAGAGTCCCGGAGGGCGTAGCATGTCGGCTACCGGCGGGAGAAACTGTGCCGGCACCTGAACCCGGCGAACGCGTCGTCTTCATTGCCCACTTCGAGCGGGGCTTCGGTCTGCCGGCATCGGACTTCTTCTGGGACTTCCTCAACACCTATGATCTACAACCTCATCATATCCCGGCCAACGCCGTGATGATCCTCTCAGCCTTCACTGCCTTTTGCGAAGGCTATGCCGGCATTGAGCCCCTTACCCAAGGCTGGGCGAAATACTTCCAACTGCGGAAGCAAGTCGTCCAGGAGCCGCCCCGGAGCAAGGATGACCCGCCGGAGACGGCCCAGGAAAAGAAGGACCGCCCCATGACCCTTTGCGGCGCAGCCACCATCATGTCCCGGAAGGGCTCGGACTTCCCCAAGGTGGAACTCCTCGAATCTTGCAAGAAGTGGCAGAAGAGCTTCTTCTACGTCAAGAACATCACCGACGTGGATCTGCTCAACCTGCCGCCATTTGTGGACGAGCCACCTTTGGCTATGAAGAATTGGACCTATAATCCGAAGAACTCAGTGATGCCGGTGAATGCTCTCCACCGGGTTAAGGGCGAGCTCCGGGATGCCGGCCTTACACCTCAAGATTTGGTGGCATGCTATATCAGCCGGCGCGTCTCTCCTTTGCAGCGCCGGTCGCACAAGATCTGCTAGATGAGCGGGCCCATGGACCCCACCCGGCATTCCACACATGAGCTGACTCCGGCCGACATTCTGCGGCGGATCAAGGACGTCTGCAAGTCCTCTCAGGCCACTTTTGCCTGGGGGCTAAAACCATACAGCCGGGATAGGCCCGCCCCAATGGTAAACCCTCTTGTCCGATATATAAACTCTAGGTCCGGCATATAGATACTAAGCCGACACATATCCTGCTTGGCCCGAGATACTGCTACTTGCCGCCATATTCCCTTGTTTGATCATTTGACTTGCTTTTATACAGAAATTCAGCTTCCAAGCCATGGAGAACTCCCGGATCAAGATCGTGGCAGACCGCACTGTTGCGAATGTTGAAGATCCAGATCACTGGGATAAGCTACCCAGGAGCACCCGTGCTGCAGCTGCCATGGGTAAGGGCTCTTCATCCCGGCATTTCTCTCAAGACCGGAGTGACGATGACTCCAATGAAGACTGCCAGACATTTATCTGCCCGACACCTCTTGCTTATGCTTTTCCAGAAACACCTATTGCTTATGAGTTTCCAATGCCGTCCTCAGCTATCCCGGACGATATGGTTGTCGATGCCGCCCCTCTGAACCAGGGACCTCCTTCCACTGGCGGACGTGCCGGCCGGAAGCGAGGGGTGAAGCCCCAGCCCGACACACCTCAGAAGCCGAAGAGGCAGAAGGTCGGCGTGCCCATACTGAAGAAACCGAGACCTGTCGCCGCGGGGTAAGTTCCTTCTGCTTGTTTCATTTCCGACATATCTCTTGCTTGTGTTATTGACTTGGTGTTTTCTCTCTTTTAGAGCTCCTCTTGCGCCGGAACAAGCTTCTGGCTCAAGTGGCGGCCCGAAGGTTACCAAGCCAGCTGCCCCTGCTACCTCCGACATACCCTCTGCCAGTCATACGACTTCCCCGGCGCCGGCATCTTCGCCTGCGCCTGACAAGACCACCTCCCCGGCGAAGGACGATCCTCCGCCGGAACAAGACAACTCTGCCCCCGAAGTCCACATGGACTCGGGGGCTCAACAGGAACCATCGGCCTCTGATGTCCACATGGACACAGAAGCCCACCCCGAAGCACCAGACTCCGGCGCGCCCACCAGCGACGCCGGCACAACTGAAGACGCCGGCGCAAGCAACAAGAGCGCCGGCATAGATGACAAAGGGAAAGGCCCGGCCGTGCCGGAAGTCTGGACTATTCCGGATCCTGCTCCTGCTGGCCAAGATGCACCGGCCGCGCCGGAACAGCCCGTGCCCAAGACTCCTTCTATTGAAAAGACTCCTGCACCAGCCAAGACCACGGCGCCGGCCAAGACCTCTGCCCCGGCCAAGCCCGGCACACTGAAGATTCAGCCGACCAAGTCCGGCACTCCATCTGCCGCCACTGCTCCTTCGAAGGCAGCGCCCCGGACCAGCTCTGCTCTGGCCCTGCACCTCGGCAGGGCAGCAACCCGGCCTGGCTACCGGCGCAACTTCTTCGACACGCCGGAACTTGAGGGCCGCGTCCCCCTGGGGACGAAGAGTGATCAAAGCCTCGGGTCTCTCAAGGAACACTGTGTCGGGTGGAAAGATGCTGGTGACATGGACACAGCGGATTCTAGGAGTAAGAAGATGGCCGAGGCCGCGGCTACTGGCAATCCAGCAGATATTCTGGCCGCGAAACCCCTACCGATCGCCTGCGAGCTGCTCAGCCTCCAGCAGAGACTTCACCGATTGGCCGATGCCACCAACGTAAGTCCTTTCTACCTATACACACATCCCCAGTCCCCGAAAATGTCGGCTGTCCGGGATACGGACATCCGGGATTTTCTCATAGTCTTTTAGTTAGCTTCTTTTGAATTATCTGCCGACACATGAGCTCAATCCGAGCTTCAAATCCTAGTCACCGAGAGCCGGGATAGGTGAGCACTCACCTGTGCCGGTTCTCTAACAATTTCACATCTCAATTATTTTTCAAATCCTCTTGACCGAGATATAAGCTCGATTCGAGCTTCAAATCCTAGTCACCGAGAGCCGGGATAGGTGCGCAGCACCTGTGCCGGGTCTTCAAAAGTATGATTACTTGATAGAATCTTCAACTTAATTAACATGCCAAATTTCTTTGCTGACATTTTGAATCCCGGCACTTTTGCAGCGCATGAACAACACCCGGGCCGATATATTTCATGACTTGTTATGCGAGCATCGGAAGTTATCCGACGAGCATAGCAAGCTTCAGCTGGAGCTGTCCAAGAAAGGTAATCCTCGCCGATATACCGCTATATACCGGATACCCTTCCTCCTCTTTGCCGGCACACCTTAATATGCCGACACATAACCTTTTTCCGTCACTCCGCAGCTGGTGCCGAAGCCCAAGTCACCGGGCTTGTCCAGAGAGTGAAGGAGCTGACAGGTATGCCGGATCCTCTTAATCTTCATGATAATCCTTCTGTACTTCAAATCCTTTAATCTTTTCACTGTTTCTTTCTTCAAATCCTTGTTTTAACTTCAAATCTTTTCAGACGAGAAAGCTGCACTGGAGGCACGCCACCAGGACTGTGTGTCCTCAGTGGATGTGGCCAAGCAACTGGACGACCGGGATGCCGGTCACAAGGCCGAGGTTGAACAGCTGAAGGGCCGGATTGCCGAGCTTCTGGAGGAGAAGGAACAGAGGGAGGGCCAACTGAAGAAGACCCAGGACTCGCTCGTTGCCTCCGAGACTGATGCCTCCACTGCCCATGCCGAACTGTCCAGCCTGAAGGAGCAGGCGACCAAATGGGAGGTCACAGTCGCACAGCTCAATGCTGACCTTGCCAGTAAGCTTCAAATCCCTCTTCCTTATCCTGCCCGACATATCATACCCTTCCAACATATTCTCCTTTTGCTAACATCATCTATTTTTCTCAGACATGTTCCCCGCTTCCGTCGAAGACGTTGAGAGGGCTCTGCAGTTGGATCAAGAGAACCGGGGTGTTCCGGTTGACTCAGCCAACTGGGACATGTCGGAGCAGCTGCTGGCTCTTCAATCCCGGAAGAACGCCATGACACTCTACACCGAAGAACTCTTCTATGGCGCACAGGAGGCATTCTCTGCCCTCTGGCCGGGACAAAGGACGCCCACTGACCCTGTTGATCTCGGCAATGATCTGCAGCTTGCCAAGGTTCGCCTCCGGGAATGGCGAGATTCCGGCGCGAGGGTAGGAGCTGATGAAGCTCTCAGCTACTTCCTCTCCTGGTATGAGAAAGCAGACCTGGAGACTTTGCGCACCGTGCGCGAAGGATCCATCTGGACCACGGATCCGGAACATATCCGCCGGCGCCGGGAGTTGGCCCACAGCTATGTGGACTATGCCGACACCGACGCCTTCGTCCGGGACATCCGGGAGCCGGAGAAGAAGGACGATGCCGGGGCATCTGCCGCTGCCGAGGGCTCCGACTCCAGCCAAGATGAAGATGAAGCTGAAGAGGCCGACACTGATGCCCCGGAACAGGCATCTGCCCCGGGCGGAGGTGATGGCTCCATTCCATCCGCTGGATCCGGCACTCCTGAGGCCGACATTTCCACCGCTACAGCTCCTCCAGCCGGCGGCTCTGCTTCTGCCGCTGCTCCTTGACTTTGCAGCACAAAAACTTTTAAGTTTTATCAGATCCCCGGTATGCCGGGTGCAGTTGTAAGATAAACGTTTAATTTCCTTTGGTTTGCTACCTGAACAAGTTTTATCTCGGTTTGCTTGTTATTAACGCCGGATCATCTTTAGCTAAGTCACCGAGTTTGTTTTCCTGTTTCCCCAACTTCACAACCTTGGCTACTTGTCTACCTTATTTGGCTTTCGACATATGAGTCTCAAGGTTGCTTCATTGGACATACAGTACTTTAACTTTGAAACTTAGACTTCAAATCATCCGACACTTCAAATTTTAACTTTAGCTTTAAAAAATGTCGGTTCACTTGCTTTACACTTCCTTAGCCGTTTTCCATGTGTAGACAATCTCCGGCATCTACTCTTGCTAGCCATGAAGCCGGGTTTCGGACAGCAGCTAAGTCGAAGAGTGGCCTTTGGTGCCGACACATTACTAGGCCGACATAGGAAACATTCGAATCAAGCCAGCCGGCATATAACAAAAAAAACTGTAAATAAACAACAAATATATCTCGGAGGCAGTGACCCGGCTTCTTCGGGATACCGGCACTTCATTCATTAGTCTTGTGCCGGCATAACGCGCCGGCACACAAAGGAAAATATGGAAATACATACATTGTGTTGCTCAGGAGTAAAACGGGCGGAGTAGAGCTATGTTCCATGGCCTCTTGGTTTCTTCTCCGGACCTGTCCGCCTTATCCTTCTTGGGGTCCTGCGCATCTATAAGATAGTAGGCATCATTGTGCAGAGCTCTGCTCACAATGAATGGCCCCTCCCACGGAGGAGTTAACTTATGTCGGCCTTCTGTTCCTTGCTTTAGCCGGAGTACTAGATCTCCCTCTTGAAATCTCCTTGGATTTACCTTCTGCGCATGATAGCGTCTGAGGTTCTGCTGATATACTGCTGTTCTTGACAGAGTTATTTCTCTTGCTTCCTCTAGCAGATCCACATCATTTTCCCTGGCTTCTTTAGCCTCTTCCTCAGTATATAGCACTACTCTTGGTGCATCATGTATTACATCTGTTGGAAGCACAGCTTCTGCCCCATACACCAGGAAAAATGGTGTGTAGCATGTTGACCTATTTGGAGTTGTCCTCAAACTCCAAAGCACTGCCGGCAACTCATCTAGCCAACATCCCGGAGTTTTCTCTAGTGGCTCTATCAGCCGGGGTTTTATGTCGGATAACACTAGACCGTTTGACCTTTCTACTTGGCCATTGGTACAAGGGTGAGCGACCGACGCAATGTCCAGCCGGATTCCCACCTCCTCACAAAATCTAGCAAATGGCCCTTGGGCAAAGTTCGACCCATTGTCAGTGATGATGCCATGGGGAACACCATACCTCAAGATTATATCTTTCAAGAATTTTACTGCTGTGTGACCATCACACTTGCTTATGGGTTTTACTTCAATCCATTTGGTGAACTTGTCCACCATGACCAGGATATGGGTCATCTTTCCTCTGGCCGGCTTAAAAGCCCCGACCATATCCAGGCCCCAAACAGCAAAGGGCCAGGTTATCGGGATAGTCTTCAAGGCAGACGCCGGCTGATGAATCTGGTGGGCATATCTTTGACACCCATTGCACTTCCGGACCAAATCTTCTGCTTCTTGCAGTGCCGTCGGCCAATAAAACCCGTGCCGGAATACCTTTGCCACCAGTGCTCTGGATGAAGCGTGGTGACCACACTCCCCCTAATGAATTTCCCGGAGCATTTCCAAACCTTTGGTAGATTCCACGCATCTCTGCAATACCCCGGTGGCACTTCTCTTGTATATTTCCTTGTTTATGATGGTATATCCTTTGGATCTCCTTATAACCCGGCGTGCTTCGGTTTCATCCGCCAGCACTTGGTCATTTACCAAGAAATCCATGATAGGACGTGCCCATGAGGGCACTTCCCTGACAGTGAACACTGCCTGATCTATCTCCATCATTTCGACCGACACATAATCGATCTCCATGGGCTGCGAAGTCCCCGGGACTGTGGGATTAGTCCCCGGGTATGCCGGAGCAGTCCCCGGGTATCCCGGCACAACCTCTTGGTACATCTTACCCTTGCCCTTAGCTCTGCTCCAGAATACCGCACTCACCGCATATGTCGGACCAGTCCCCGGGACTGAGGAATCAGTCCCCGGGTTATCTGACCTAGCTCCGGCATCTATCTCCATCGGAACTGCTTCCTCCAGACCTGGCGGGACATAAATGGAAGATGACTCAGGCGAGGGCTTGATCGATGGCTTCCTCAGATGCTCCAATGAAATGCCGGGCGGGATTGAATCTCTGGAAGATCCCAACTTGGACAATGCATCGGCCGCGTCGTTCTGAGCCCGGAGAACATGCCGGAACTCACAACCTTCAAAGTAACCACTTAACTGCTGCACCAGGAAACGGTAGGATGCCATGTTAGCATCATGCGCGTCCCATATGCCGGAACATTGCTGAATCACCAAGTCAGAATCACCAAAACACATAATCCGGCGAATTCCTATGTCCTTAGACACCTTCAGGCCATGCACGAGTGCCTCATATTCCGCCACATTATTTGATGCTGCAAAATGAATCTGCAGGACATATCTCAATTGGTCATTCTTTGGCGAACTGAGAACTATGCCGGCACCCAAGCCATGGATTGTCTTGGAGCCATCGAAATGCATCCTCCAATAATTCGCATCTGGCAATGGTGGTTCATATTGTATCTCGGCCCAGTCAATAAAGAAATCAGCCAACACCTGGGACTTGATTGTATCCCTCTTATCATATTGAGGTGTATATGGTGAGAGCTCTATTGCCCATTTTGCAATTCTGCCACTGGCATCTTTGTTACTTATGATCTCCGAGATAGGGGCCTCGGCCACTACCCGGATTGGATGCTCTTGGAAGTAATGCTTGAGCTTCTTGGCCGCCATATATACACCATAAGTCATCATCTGATAGTGGGGGTAGTTTTGCTTTGAGGTGGAGAGGACTTCACTCAGATAATATACCGGCCGCTGCACGGTTTTGCCTCCTTCCTCTCGCTCTACTACCACCACAGCGCTGACAACCCTGTTGGTTGCCGCTATATAGAGCAACATTGGCTCCCGGGGCATTGGAGATGCTAATACCGGTGCTGTTGACAGCATCTGTTTCAATTCCTTGAAAGCAGCATCTGCTTGCGCTGTCCAGACAAATGTGTCGGACTTCTTCATCAACTGATATAACGGCAATGCTTTCTCTCCCAGCCGGCTTATGAAACGGCTCAGGGATGCAAGGCACCCAGTGAACTTCTGTACTTCCCTTAAATCTGTCGGCGGCTTCATCCTTTCTATGGCACGAATCTTGCCGGGATTTACCTCAATACCCCGGCTGGATACAAGGAAGCCGAGCAACTTGCCCGCCGGCACACCGAAGGTACACTTTGCCGGATTTAACTTCATCCGGAACCTCCTCAAATTTGCGAAGGTTTCCCGGAGATCATCTATGAGAGTCTTACTCTCCTTGGTTTTTATGACGATATCGTCGACATATACCTGGACATTTTTATCTATTTGATCATGCAAACACTTCTGCATACATCTCTGGTAAGTTGCGCCGGCATTTCTCAAACCGAACGGCATAGTGAGATAGCAATAAGCCCCGTACGGGGTAATAAAGGATGTCTTTATTTGATCCGGCTCATACAAGGGGATCTGATGGAAACCAGAATAGGCATCTACAAATGATAACAGTTCACACCCTGCTGTGGAATCAATCACTTGATCGATTCAAGGGAGCGGGAATGGATCTTTAGGGCATGCCTTATTCAAGTTGGTGTAATCAACACACATCCGCCATACTTTCACTATGGCGGGCTCATCTTTCTTCTTTTCCACCAAAACCGGATTAGACACCCAATCCGGATGAAGCACTTCTTTGATAAAGCCGGAGGCTAAGAGCCTGGCCACTTCCTCCCATATGGCTTTCCTTCTATCGTCGGCATTCCGCCGGAGCGGCTGCTTTACCAGCTTAGCATCCGGTCGCACATGCAATGCGTGCTCAGCCAGCTCCCTCGGCACACCTTGCAAGTCTGAAGTAGACCATGCAAAGATATCCCGATTCTCACGGAGGAAGCTGATGAGCTCGCTTTCCTATTTGGGATCCAAACTTGTCCCAACCAGGGCATGACGCTCCGGGAAAGCTTCATCCAGAGGCACCTTTTTTACCTCCTTGCCTGCTTGAAAAGTAGCACTGCCACCGGGATTTGCCATGCCCGGCATAGATTTGCCGGCCACGACCGTTTCAGCAATCTCCACTGCTCGCTTGAGCCTCTTCTTTTCCTCTGCAATGATCAGAGTCTCGGCCAGATTAGATCCGGTTGTTGCGCATGCCATCGAGCGCTTGTAATCACCAATGATGGTGATCACTCCCTTGGGCCCCGGCATTTTCATCTTCAGATACGCAACATGCGTGGAGGCCATGAACTTGGCCAGTGCCGGCCTACCCAGCAAAGCATGGTAGGGGCTTTCCAGATCAACCACCTCGAACATGAGGTTCTCCACTCTACAGTTATCCCGGCTGCCAAACATGACATCCACCCGGATCTTGCCCATTGGCGCACACGAAAGTCCCGGCACAATGCCGTGGAACGTGGTCTTGCTTGGCTCCAACATATTCTCCTTGATGCCCAGCTTCTGCATCGTATCTCGGTACATGATGTTGATGCTGCTACCATTGTCAATGAGGACCTTGCTGAACCTCACGTTATTAGCCGGCCCGACAAATGTCGGATCCATCACCAGAGCATACCCGCCGGGGTTTGGCATGATCCTGGGATGATCTGCCCGGTCCCAGCCAATGGCCTGGTCAGACCAATACATTAGCTTCGGTACTGCCGACATAACGGCATTCACCTCCAGACACCGCCGGTACAAGCTCTGCTTATCTGTTCTTTCGGTCTCAAAGACCATGTAGCTCTGATCATGTTCCTTGTACTCATTTCGGCCCGCTGCTGGGCCTCCGGCATAGTACTCCGGGTTATGGTTCTAGCCTACCTGATTTACGCCGGCACCTCCGGCATTGTCCTGATTCCCGGGATTAGCCGGCCTAGGCGGGACTGCAATTGTATTGGCACCTGTCAACGGCGATGGGGCTGCCGGGACAGGTGGTCTAGCCGGTCCCCAAGGACCTGCACGACCTGCCAATATGTCGTCCAGCCACGAACAGTTTCTGGTCAAATGATTCGCCGGCTTACCCGGCTGGAATGTGTGAAACACACAAGGTTTGTCCATGGCCAGACCCACTGTATACTTCGGCCACTGCTTCTTCTGGCCGGCGGCTCCGCTGGCGTTCTTGTTGATCCAGACATTCTTTTTCTGGAAGGGCTGCGGTGGCTGCTGCGGTTGTTGCTGCTGAGGCTGTTGATAGCCCTCATATCTCGGACGCTGGCTACTGCCGGCGCCCTCTTGCTCTTCCTCCACCGCTGCTACTTGTGCTGCCCCATACCGGTAATCCGGCCTTTCATCTCTTCTCTTGTTGCGGTTATCAGTGCGATAGTATTGCCCTGGTCTCCCGGCGCTGTTGATGTTCCCCTGAGTCTGCCCCTGTCCTTGTGAATCGAGACTGGGCTGCATGGGATCTCCCAGAGCATAACTATCGGCAATCTTGATTGTCTCGGCCAACGTGGCCGGCATTTCCCTCTGTAGCTTTTGCCACAACATGGTGCCGTGCCGGCACCCATGTGCAAACCACATGATGGCCTGCTGCTCGACAACTCCTTCGCAGGAATTGCGCAAGGTGCACCACCTGGTCAGGTAGTCACGATCAGTCTCATTCACTCCTTGCCGGCAGTTAGCCAGCTGCTGAGGACGATTCGGCCTCTTGTATGTGCTGGTGAAGTTTGACACAAACTGCTCCTCGAAATCAACCCAGCCATTGATACTTCCGGCCGGCAGATTGTTCAGCCATATCCTGGCTGGTCCTTCTAGCATTTGCGGTACATATCGTACCGCCCATCTGAGGTTTCTTCCAGCAATGTTCACTGCGGTGGAGTAATCCTCCAACCAATCTTCCGGCTTCGTACTGTCGTTATATGTCCTCGCGCCACGCGCGAGCTGGAAGAAGTAAGGTACCGGCTCACCCATGATCCGGGGTCCAAAGCACATAGGACCCGGAGCTCCTTGTCTCTCCACCAACTCCGTTTGGTGAATCCTGTCCAGCTTGAAGCGCGCATCACTTGCTGCTAAGGACCGAGGTCCTAGCCGGGATGCAATTGGGCCCGCGATCACTTTCTCCTGCTGCTGCTCCGGCTGATACTGCTCAGTATGCCGGCCTTGCTGATGCTGCTGCTGATATCCCGCCCTGACAAGGGCGGAATTGCCATCATCTTCACGATGTCCCGGTTGACCTGCACCTTGCTGCTGCACTGCACCTCCGGCGCCCTGCTGCTGACGCCGGGCTGCACTGTTACTCCGGCCACCACCGGCCGACGCTGCCCCATGCCCGGCCGGCACATTCTGGCCAGCCTTCTTGCTGCCGACATACTTGTCAGCCTGTCCGGCACTCTTCTGCACTATTGCCTGCTTTCCGGCGATTGTCGGATCATACACTTGGATCTGCTTGTCCCGGCGGCCAGAGGTCACACTTCCGGCACGCCGGGCACTTGGATGCGGGGACGAAGCCTCGCCCCTCGATCTAGCGCCGGCACCTCCTACCGACGCAATGTACTGGGATGCCCCGGCACCTGGGTTTGCCTTCTTAAAGGCCTCCTGCTGCTTAGTAGCTTCAGACAAAAGATGGTTAAGCCGGGCTTGCTGCTCACGCAGTGCTTCGCCGGACAAATTAGATAAGTCCTTAGCTACCTCTGCTGCTGCTCTAAGGTTCTTTACTGGAGAGCTATAAATTACCTTAGGCACAGTACTAGTTGTAGTATGACTCTTAGCCCTAGCATCTTTGCCTAGCTCAGTGTTAAGATCTCTGCCTCTAGTTCTAACCTCATCTATCCGGCTAGGCCGGGTTACCACAGGAGTAAAACCATGGGCTGCCTCGTACTCACGGAGTTGCCGGTTAAACCGTTCGCGCTCCTGGTTCATGGCCAGGGCCTCGTCGACGAGGGCCTGACGAGATCCTTCCAGGACCTCCCTTGTCTGCTCCGGATCATCGCCGGATCGCACCGGCTCGAGAAGTCGCTCGATGACGGGAAGAAGCACCTGACCTCTTGCCGACACAGCGGAAGTGCCGGCCAGGTTCTCGACACGCTCCAACGGAGGACGTGCCGACCTCTTGGCCTTCGGCGGCTCCGGGGGAGTATCTCCTGCTGCTGCTGCTGCGGTTTTGCCGGCACCGTCTGCCGGCGGCGCTGATGTGCCGGCCATCATCACCTCGGCCGACTCTACTGAGCGAGTGCTACGCCCAGCGTGAGCCAACCGATGTGACGGAGGATCCGACGCCACCAGCACCTTTTCCCTGCAAACTCTCTCAGTCCCCACGTACACCTCGTGGGAACCGAAAGACATGATCCGGCCATCCCTGGGGAACGGCCGGCCGCCGAGACATCCAGCGTTGTCACTGACGAAGCTGAGCGAGCCTAGCCTCTGGACGAGGCCAGAGACCACGCGCACTCCTGAAGCTGCTATCACAGACCCCGTCCGAATAAACACTCCGCCCAGCATATCGATCAGCCCCACGGTGGGCGCCAAATGTCATCGTGGTGAAACAACATATGCCATAGGATGGCTTAAATGGGGGCCGACTAGATGCTGGAGGATTCAGGAGAGGGGAACGAGCTAAAGAGCCCGACAGAAAGGAACACAGATCTACCCAGGTTCGGGGCTCTCGTAAGGAGATAACACCCCTACTCTTGCTCTACTAGTTGTATATCTGGATCGATGGAGTACACAACAATGGTGCTTCCTAGCTCTCTGCTAGAGAAGGAAGAATGACAGCTAAGTGTAGGAACACAGAGTGACCAACCAACCTTCAACCCTTTGCTAGGACTCCCTGTGCCACCTTATATAGTGGTGGCCAGGGTTACAATGGTCATAGAAGACCAGGAGACACCAACTACACTCCAAACAGGACTTGCTGTCGAGGGCAGACGCCCATGACTTTCTCCCTGATTGCTCTCGATGGGACTCCCTTGCTGTACCTTGTACTTCCAGGACTGTGACCTTACCACTCTGAGGTAAGCTTGTACTTGTGCACAGTGAGGGTAGGTAACCTCCACTGTGCACCCTGCCATCACCCTGCTACCATGCTTGGATGTTTTCTTCCTTGATTGTAGCGATGTGACACCTTGGTTGACTTGAGTATCCCGGATATGACCGTTGGCCATATCCTGGACATATATGCCGGACCTACGACCTATGAAGGTCGGGTAACCCGGTCTCCCCTGCTCCTGCACAACACACAGAATAGATAGGCCGGCATATCTAAGTATATGCCGGCACACCCCAGTTAGTATTCCGGTTAATCCGGCATATCCAGACATCAGCCGGGATATACATATATGCCGGCCTGGCCGATGCTCCTATATTCCGGCCAGGCCCTTCCCTTGGTCAACCGGCATAAAAGTCAACCACAAACCTTGTATCTTTCTAGCCTCTTGACCCTACCGGGGGTCATCCCCCCGACAAATGGACCGTTTGCTTTTGAATTGTGTGACTGTTGACCCAATGAGACACGTCGGACTGGCGGTCTGTCACTCCACCCAAAGCTTTCCCCTCCGCCCGAGACTAGAAGGAGCTCACACACCCGCCCCTCCGCCGCCACGCCGTCCTGCCCTCCTACCTATGGCGTCGTCCACCGCGCCGCCCCCCCCCACCACACCCCGGGAGGCGGAGAGGGCTCCGCCTCTACTAGATCTAGATCTACCCCTATGCGGGTGGTAGAGTTTGTATATCCGTCTAATGTGCCGATTATGCCCCTCACCAGCGGAGAAGATTGGGAATCGGAGGGATCTAAACGCATGGATTCCATCTGGGTAAGCATCGTCGGCCTATGTGAATTAAGATTACAGTTTTGAGCGTGAATCGCTGTTGCTCAACTAACTGCGTGCTTTTCGAATAGGATTGATCCAGCGCTGGCTTTTCGGCTGGTGGTTAGGCTGGATACTAGCTTTTTGCGTGATTCTGAACGCAATGTGACCGGAGGATTTACATCCCAGCGGTGGTTGCAACTACCATCTCATTGAGGGATTTAAAAGATAACATCTGCGCTCGGCCAACCCTGGGGCGCTGCGATTCAATTGATTTACAATATTTCAATAGCACGGAGGGAGGATTTGTTCCACTAATTCCGACGACGATCTGGGAATTCTTTTGCTTTAAATGATTCTTGCCGTGTCGTGTAAAATTCGAATCCATGTGGACGGGTCCAGGCATCATCTGGTGTTGGGGCACATCAGGTGGTCGGGCATCATGGCTCTCTAGTGTTGCTACCTCTGCTAATCGTTGCGCCGCCCGCTCCTTGTAGGTCCACATCAGCACCATCTGTCCCCAGTGCTAGTGGTAGCCCAGATGTTCCTGCGGTCGATGTGGAGGACGATGCAGAGATTGAGGATCCGTCTCCTCAAGATGATGAGGATGAGTTGATGTTTCCTGAATTGGTAGATCGATGCAGTAAGTAGGCAATGGAGGATCAATACATGGAAGATATTGCACAATGTGCCAGATTTGATGACACTGATGCTGAAGAGAAGGATGAGAACAATGACATCCTTGTTTTAGCCGATTACGAAGACGATGACTTGCCAACAATTGAGTGGAACAGGGGAGGATCCTCAGCTTGCAGAAGGCACCGTATTTCAAACGATGATGGACTGCCATAATGCAATTACTACATATTGCATTCTCACCAAGAATGATTATGAGTTATTAAAGTGAGCCAGGGTAGGTTCACAGTTAAGTGCCCATACAAGAGGGTGTAGGTGGAGGCTGCATGCATCCCAATGCTCAGAGCACCGTGGTTCAGGTACTACGCCAACCAGTTGTGTATTTTAGATCACGGTGTAAAATTTGTTAACTGTTTTAACTGACATCCCTTATAATTATGTTTCAGATAAAGGAAGACACTCGATCGCCATACTTGTCCACCTCGAGCGGGAGCGCCAGAGGAGAAATCAAAAGCTAGCGAGACTAGGTGTTTGCAGATGCAATCATAGATTGGCTGAGAGAAACTCCAACACTTGTCCAACAGACTCATTAAATTGATATCTGATAAGTTTACTCTAAACATACCTTACATGAGGATGTTCTATGAAGGAAATGGCTCTTGACAGTAAATGGTTCCATGGAATGAAAGCTTTCAGTTGCTTTACACTTTCAAAGCTGAAGTGGCGATGGCTAGTCCAGGCAGTGTTGTAGCGATAGACAAGCATATAGTTCCCTACAAATTGAAAAGCGGGAGGGATGACAGAAGGAATGTTTTTAGAAGGGCTTTTGTTGTTTCAAAGCTTGCTGGAAAGGCTTTCTGGACGGTTGCAGGCCTTATTTGGCGTGATGCAACAAACTCTCATGGCAGGTTTAAAGGACAGCGAGTGCTTGCTACGCAATTGATGGACACAATTGGATGTTCCTTGTTGCTTATGGAGTTTTTGGAGGTTGAGTCGGAGGAAAGTTGGACTTGGTTTCTGCAGAAGTTGCGCGACCTTATAGGTCTCCCACCAGGACTTACTATCCACACGACGCGCTTGCAAAGGTTTGGAGAGTGCAGGGAAGCAGTATTCCCTGGAGTGGAGCATAGGGAAGTATGCGACACTTGGTACAGAATTTTACAAAGAAATTCAAGGGTAAAGTTTATACTGACAACTATGGCCAGCTGCATACACATGCGCATTAGGAAGCATCTGTTTCATTTGGAAGTGTTGTATAAACAAAAACTGGGTGAAGGTAAGTACTTGATGAACATCATGGTAGGGTTGTGGTCAAGAAGCCAATTCAATGAAATTTGCAAGGTTAGACTATGTAACAAGTAACCTTGCGAGAGTTCAATGCAAGGTCAAGTCATTGAAAGGGCTTATGCTGTGGCAAATATTTGATAAGATTAGGCAGATGATCATGATAAAAATCGATCTGCGTCAAAGAACTTGCAGCCACAAAATATGTTGGCCATCTCATGCTCCCCATCTTTGATTAAGTCTTTGCATGCCAGGGCAAAACAATTGAAGATGAAATGCATCAGAAAAGGAATGGAGGCTGAGGTAACCTACCTGACAGTAAAAACAGGCAGTGGAGGTAATCCAGTGAGTTTGGTTGATAGGACATGCCATTGTAGGCGAGCGATGCAGCAGATCCGTGGGATACCCTGCATACACGCATTGTTTTTCATGAGTGTTATAGGGTGCAGAAGGTGAAGTGATCAGTATGTGTCAGAGTATTTCTCTGTTGCCAAATTAGGGCTGCATATGCTATGAATGTTTCCTACCTTGTTGGGAAAAGACCTGGATGAAAGTCGATCCAGGCTTCAAACTGTACTCTCAGTTTTTGACTAGACCGGCAGGTAGGCGAGGAAGAACTAGGATCAGAGCTAGTGCAGAGGTGTGTCCACCGATCGACGACGTAAGTGCAAACGTTGTGGAATCCCTGGACACATTGCTAGCTTTGTAAAAATCCAGTTGACCAGCTTTTGGAATGGAAGATCAGGCAGGAGCAGCAGCAATGCAGAGGAGAATGAAGAAGCAATTCAACATGAGGAGATTGAAGCAATGGATCATGAGGAGATTGAAGCAATGGATCATGAGTGCTTGAACCCGATGGATGCCAGAGCGATTGAACCGATGGATCGAGAGCTGCTTGAACCGATGGATCAAGAGCTGCTTGAACTGATGGATCGAGAGCAGAGGGAACAGATGGATCGAGAGCTGCTTGAACCAATGGATCGAGAGCAGAGGGAACAGATGGATCGAGAGCTGCTTGAACCGATGAATCGAGAGCACAGGGAACAGATGGATCGAGAGCTGCTTGAACCGATGGATCGAGAGCAGAGGACAGATGGATCGAGAGGCCTTGGAAGCAATGGATCGACAGCTGCTTGAAGCATTGAAGAAAATGCATTAGAAGAAAGAGCACAAGCTTCGTATGATATGGTTGTCTCTGTCTTGGCACAACCCGAAGAGAAGAAGAGAGAACAAGAAAGATGGCAAAAGGAAGGTAACCACCGGTAATATCCCTGTAGGGTTACCCGGAGTAAGTAAGGTGGTGGACCCAGCGAGTCACACCAGGAGCAAGAGAAAGATTTTATTTTGAACAATTAATTTGAATTTGTATGAACAATTGTGTTGGGGATCCCTTTGTATTGAATTCGAACTAGTGTGACGTTCCCAGTTTGTATTGTTGATATAATCACAATAATGTAGGGAATATATGGTTATTTGCTTGAATAAGTTCCTAGTCCATGAGCTACTAGCTATAGTTCATCGCTTGAGGTTTCCTCACTTTTCCCTCTTAGTGACTAAACTCAAAAAATATAGTTTTGGTTTATTTTAATTCATAATAATTCAAAACATGTGAACCTTCCCATGGAGTCTTGTTATGTTACCTACAACCTAGAAAATAATAATGGAAAAGGATATATAGAGATATGAGTTTTCCCTTTCCCAAAACCACTTCCTAGTCCATGAGCTACTAGCTATGAAGATGCAGGGCTTTCTACTCAACACACCTCCCAAATGCCCACAATGCTTAAAACTTTGTCAAATGAGTCCAAATTCATCACACTGTGTATCTTTGAATTGCAAACAATATCACGTCGGCCAAAATGTACTATATTGTTCAATAACACAATCTAACAATTTTTATGCCAAAAGCTTCAATTTCCCTTACTCCCTTTATTATTTGGGTGCCCCTGTTTACTTAGTTTTACTCAGTTTTTCCCCCTCCGGGTCCAACTTGTTTTATTCGTCCTACTCAGTTTTGCCCTTCGATAACATTTCCTCACTTTCCCCCTCTTAGTTCTACTCAGTTTTCCTCCTTGTACTCACTGGCTGATCTCTGATGGTCGAGATGTATTTCACATGAATCTTGGTTGGTTGATAGCTCAACGCACGCTTGCACCATTGGATCATTTATGATCGGACGACCTGTCAACCCTGGCGTACGCGGCGGCGCGGATCTGCAGAGCACATACCTACCAACCTGGCAGTCGCATATTCCAGTCGCATCTTCCTCTCTTACTCTGGCGGTCGCGGCGGCGCGGATCTGCAGCGTGCGTGGTGCGTGCGTGCGGCGGCGCGGATCTAACCGTGCGTGCGGCGGCGTGGATCTAACCGTCGCGTGCGGCGGCGCGGATCTAACCGTGCGGCGGCGTGGATCTAAGAGTTCCGGCGTGGATCTAGAAGTGCCGGCGCGGATCTAACCGTTGCGTGCGGCGGCGCGGATCTAACCGTGCGGCGGCGTGGATCTAAGCGTGACGGTGAGGATCTAACCCCTCAGAAATAGTTGAAATGTCCTCTCTGTCTCACTTTTGTTTATCTTCTCAGATCTGTTGATGATGAAGAACACCAGACGGTGGCCGTGTCGACAGTGCTCAGCGATCGTCTTGAAGCATCGCCTACACACATCGCTGGGACCTACATAAACATCGCTGCGACGGCGCAGATCTAGCCTTCAATGTCGGAGCCTGCAGATGTCTCACTTCCGTTACCCTCGTAGATCTGTTGCTGATGGACACCAAGACGGCGGCCGTGTCCACACAGTGCTCAGCGATCATCTTGAAGCCATCGCCTACAACATCGCTGCGACTACAACATCGCTGCGATGGCGCGATTCCAGCCTTCCATGTCGGAGCCTACCGATGTCTCACTTCCGTTGCCCTCCTCAGATCTGTTGCTGATGGACACAAGACGGCGGCCGTGTCGACTGTGTCATCGATGACAAGACGATGAAGCCATCATCCACAACATCGCTGCGACGGCGCAGATCCAGCCCGCCTCCATGTCCCGAGTTGAGGGGCTGGATCTACCTGAGGATGCGCAGATCCATCCCCTCAGCCGTGTTCGACGTCGCAAATTGGATAAATTATGATAAATTTGTATTTTTCATTTCAATTTGGGAAAAATTGTTCAAAACTACTACCCTCCGTGTCAAAAAAAGCTTCTCCACTTTTCTCGATTGTCCATGTACATCTGAATTATTATGATTTGAATTCTATCCAACTTGATTGGGAAGATTGATATGTATTGATCCGAGAGGCTGTACATGCTTTCACTTTTGGGATCCCTTCACTTTTATAAGATTTTCATGCATGAAAATTATCGCGCGCATTACTTAGCACAACTAGGAAATTGTACGACAAACCTACAGTGGTTAGAGCCACACCAAAATACAGTGGTTAGAGCCATCTACTGAATAAACATTCTATACTATCTAAATCATCTACCACAACCACATAACTGCTAGGACAGGGATGACACCTAATAAAACTGCCCAGATGAATCTCTCTTTTGCCTCTCCCATCACTTGAAGTTCATGTTCTAGATTTTCTACCACTTGATCAAATACGGCAAGATCTGTCTCAAGTATCAACTTCTCCTTGCGAATAAGCTCTGATTCTTCTTTTCTTCCTTCACATTACGCTTCAGCTTGATATCTCAGGTTTTACGGGCCAATTCAATCACCTAAATTGGCCACCTTCTCCTCCAAATCCATCCTCTGGCTACACCACTGGTTGATTCATCTTGGTATGCAATTGTACCATGGCTCATTGGCTTGCCTGGCGAAACTGTAACAATAATGGAAAAAAGAAACAAACTGAAATCACTCCAACAGGCCATGGCGGCACTTCAAATTCAACGGTAGTACAGAGCAGAAGCTAGATACCTGCACTTCCGACGAAGGTAGGAGAAGTAGAAACGTGGCCACGAC